>JABASD010000438.1:0-77541 GCA_019776165.1 Pogonognathellus flavescens
GGCAAGAGAATTAGAAATGTGTGGAGGTAGACAAATATTATTTCGCTCACGTAATAAAATATTTCAGAACCTCATTGGTAGTCTTGTTATATAAGTGTGTAATAAAGTAAAGTGATTGTTGGTCTGTTGTGGTCCTCCTGTCTGTGTTCTTTTCAGGTTTCGTCTTCTTTATTACACCGTATAGGAGTGCACATATTATATGAGAACATACAGTTAAGTTGTATTGTATTGTACCACGGTTGGATGCTGGTTGTCTTTCAGAGATGATTTAGTGTTGTTGTAGTTATTGGGACTGCTCAGAGTATTAATTCAATAATAAAAAATTCCAATACTTCTAAGAAGGAGGGGAATAATACAAGGAAGAAAACTATTCATCATGGAAGACTGTGAGAACCGAATTCTGTTTTATGTAGTAAACGGAGTAAACGATGATGCTTGGGAAATATTGACATTGAAATTATTATTACTGAATTGAAAATACCGTCATGCTCTTTTTATTGCTTGGATCGCTGTGTCGCCCAATTGAAAAGGTGATTAAATGATTTCCTGTGTGTAATTTATATGTAGAAGCTTGGCTATGAAGATATTTCGTTTTTATTCACTTCTGTTGTGAATGGGAATGTTAGAATACAAACTCAATTCAATTTAACCTTTTGGAATATACCCAAATGCATTTAATTTAATTTAATGAACATGTTCATATAAAGTCTGAGTATAGTAGGTATTGCAGAATGGGGAAGAAAAGGAAAGGGTGTACACAAGGAAGAGAAATATTTACTGCTTTCCTCGAATTTGTTGATAACATAGCGTAAAATTATTTCTTTCGAGAAATTTGAAAAGAGGAGGAGGTTGTTCCGTGTCATAAATATTGTCGTTGTCGTTCCTGCTTAGAATTCAAGTGAGGAAGTTTTGTTAGAGGAGCAAATGAAAGTTGTAGAGGAGTGTGTAAGTTTAAGTGTAAGAAAGAATTGATCGGAAGTTTGAACACGACAAGAAGACAAGTAAAGAATAGCACATGTTTTCTGGAAGAGCTTCCCACGATTTCTCAAGTAACTGCTAAATGAGTTAAGGATTATTGAGATGGATACTTTGGTTGGGGCAAGAAGAGCGTAGTTGTAGAAGAAGGTTGAGTGGCTGTTGTAATGTGATGTAATGCAGGAGATTTCATTATGGGGTGAAAATTAAAACCAGACGAGGAGACACAGAAACACGGAGAGAGACAGGCGTGTGAGGGTAAGATTCACTTCATAATGATGGCGTATATAATACATTGTAAGTATACAGCAACAAGAAGACGAGAACCAAAAGAACATTTCATTCAACACCAAACGAAATGAAAAGTGAGCCCTTGTGTATTTTACCATTGTTGACAGTTTGGAATTAGGAGATGCTCGTAATGTTAGTTTTGTATTTCAGTACATACGAAGAATATCAAAATCACAAATTAAACCAGCTTATCACAACTGAATCTGATAATTACAATTGCTGCAATTATATTTAGTACACAGGGAAATTCATGTGACTTTTTCGTAAGTCATTTCCAATTAAAATAGGTAAAGGTTGAAACTAAAAATAGGTGTATTTATTTATGGATCCTTAAATGCAATTAATCGTTTAGTATTCATATGTAATGTCATTTGATTAGGCTATAGTAAGTTGATTGAATGATTCAATTGTAGTTTATCAGTATCAGGCAAATTTCTAAAAACTTTCCACAATACCGTGCAAGTTTATTACACATCGTTTGATGTGACTTGAAGATACATTGACACTCTTCTGTAAATGATTTTCGTAGTGTTTCTAAATTATAACAGATGAAATGTTTTACAGGATCTTTCTGGCTCTAATTAGTTAATTAAGTACTTTGACTCTTTTGTTCATTTTCCGCCAATTAGTCTCTTGCCACTCTGAGTTGAGTTGCCTTTGAGGCGCAATATCTCTGTTCATTATCATCTTTTCTACTTTCATTTGCATAATTGGCAATTTCCGTGTCAATTAACTGTATGAAGTTCCACATCTAATTTTATTTCTCGTATTACATACTTCAAAAGTTGAGATCGTGTCATATAGGTTATTATTATTTTTAACGATCGATAGTGACGAAGGAAATGCGACTATACACTGGCTGTATAATGCACAAATGTATACAGTAGAACTGTTACATTAACTTTCTCTGAGCCTAAGCGGTTCACTTTACAGACGAGTAGAGTCGACGGCTTATGTTACACATACAAGTGTACCTTTCCCTATAATCCTAATGTCCATGTTCCAACTGCCAATGTAAGTCTTCTTAACTTTCCTTCCTGTGGGATTCATTTTATGATTGGCAAGATGAAAGATGATTTTTCATCATATCATCACATCCTATTCTCTATACTAAAAAGTATAAACCCACTCTCGTATTGTAGTGTGGCTGTAATCAACTTCCTAATAAATGCAATACTCCGGTGCATTTTTACTGTTATAGAGCAAAAGTGCGTAAACTAACATTCCAGCTGGTAACAAATAGCTGTGTAGAAATGCTCCTCAAACTCTTATCCAACAGAAAATGTAGATATATTTTCTATAAGATTCTATATATTGCACTCTCCTGACTGGCTATTACTCTCCCACATTAACAATTCATAGGACTTGACTAAAGATTTTACCGAACAGAGTTTCACTTCCCTGTGTGCACATGGCCATGGTAAATGCATCCACTGTTCTAGGCAATGTGAAAGCAAAGGCTGGAGTGTAAAATACTATTCGTGGAAAAAACCGGAGATAATACAGACAGTGCTAAAAGAATATTTCCTTCATGAAGTTATATTCAGCAGGAAATGGCGAGAGAGAGAGAGAGACTCCCAGTTGGTTTTCTTTTCTTACTGTGCGCATTTTCAATTTTCTTCCCGGTTTCTTCCGTTGTGACTGAACGATCGACTCTCGTGTGAGTTGAGACGTCAATACACTACTTGTATAAAACATAAAAGTAATATATACGACCCTATACACAATTCCGTTTGATGTGTATACTCATTTATTCCCATATGCAAGCTTATAGACTTTTACAGCAGTTTTCTTCTCAAGTTCAATGTTAGTAGATATAAGTACGCGTACTACTTGGAGCAGTATAGTAGTAATAGCTAAAGATCACACCACTTTCCGTATACCTACAAAACTTACTGCATTTAATAGACCGTATGGTCTTGTCTTGATGAGATAAAAGATGACTTAAGCTTCCTGCTATACTGCACTTCCACCACCGCCTGCATAGAATAGAGCTATGTACCTATGCAAGTACAGATATAAGCTGTAGGGTTGGTAAAGTAAATAGAAAAGTGATGTGTTGTGAGTTTGTGAGCCAAAAGGCAAGTTATTTGCATTCTTATGTATATTTTAGTTGTTCGGGGTCTTTTCTGTTGAATTTCATCTTAGTCTTATCTGACGTCTCGCGTTCCTGCTTCGCTCGTCTTGTGTATACCTACAGAGATGCTGTTTATTTGACTCTCTTCGACTTCACTTCCAGAATGCTGTTGTTGTGCTGGACGAAATAGTCTTGTACACGCAGTATGGAAGATGTAATTGAACGAATGGTAGAAGGAAGTCTTTGCCGGGGTTGCATGGCCTGACAATAAGTGACTTGAGTCTATTTGACAGCTAGAGACATTTAATCCTTCAGGCTTTCCCACTCTATTCCTCTTAATCCTCTCAGATACTCTCACCCACTATCTGCACAAATTGCAGCTCCTTCCTTACCAAGTCGTAAATTGCATATTGACTTCTCTTACAGCTTTACGGACTTTCCAAGCTTGGCTACAACTAAGAAGTTATACTTCTACGAGTTCACAAATAAAACTATTTAATAATTACCTATGTATTGTTCTTCAGTGTATTTAATTATTTTGTACACATTAAATGCTTAAGTTGAAATTTCTAAGAAATCCATGTTTTCTACAATACTTAATAAGAGTAGATGCGTCAATCAGCAGGTTGTTTGCATGTAAAGCAATAAAAAAAATGAATGAACGTAGTTTGCCCATAATTTCATTGGTTCGAAGTCTTCGATATTTTAAAAACGAACCTCTTGGGAAAACAATATGATTGAGGACTATCATTGAGGTGCAGTCAAAAATTGTGGACGATGCATAATACAAGATGGATGTTCACTTATCTAACCCAATCGTACACAGTTACACGTGTAAAATAACGTGTAATTTACTTGAAATTTCGTTTGAGCAATTCAATAAATAAATAAACGATGAACGCAAAATATTTACTATTAAATCAGGTTGTACACATGTACACAGAGTGGGAGCATTTTTTATTGGTGATGATTGAAAGCAGAGCAATTGAAGTGGAGATAATAATATCACGAATTTCATCAAGTAGATTTGGCTGAAAGGTATAATATCTGTGAATCCAGAGAAGACGAATGATTGCTCAGCTCTGCTAAACAGTAAAGTAGAAATGATGGGAGAGTCGAATTTCATATTGAGACAAGGCAGATCAAGACAAGTCACGCTCTCACAAAACAGAATCTTAGAATCGAAGCTAAGACGAAACCCTGACAATCATTGTTTATTACTTCACCTTAACTGGAATCCCACAACCAAAGAAAGACGAAGCCAAAGCAGTACGGACAAAAAATAAAACGTTCACTGTGCAACAATTTTCTCCAGTGAGAAAATTAACGAAAAGAATCAACGAAGCAAAAGGTAGGAAGACTTAGAAGAGGTAACAAAGTAAGTAAGCTTCACTAAGGAATTTCTGTGAAGAATCCAAGCTGAAGGAAAGGAATCGGACCGAAAGGAAGGGACCAATTGCAATTTTTTGATTACATTCTCGACGTGGCAGGAATTCAAAGCAAGAGATGCAATCGGATTAAATTATTGACTGCCTTTCCTGTAACATACAAGAGAGTAGATATCTGTAGATGTAGATAGATATAGTAACATTATTACAGCAATCCAAAAAGATTCGTCTTAACTTAAATCCGACATTACGTGATATGCAGTCATTATGTACGCTTTACTTAACTTTACTATACACTGAGATGTAACTGTAGGGGTTCAGAAATAACTGCTGCTGTATTCCTAATACTACCAAAGTATTTTTTATATTTTATGAAGTTCGTAAAGTGAATTTAAGCTAAAGCTTCTCAAATTGCAATCATCCCTGTCTCACTGTCTCATCGCAAAATCTCCCAGTAGTCAGAGCTTATTCCTTCAATAATGATTCTAATGATCAAGGAAATGTGGAAACATGGATTTCGTTTCAGTTAGGTGCTTCAGTAGAAAAGAAATTGCGTAAAAATGTAAAGCATTATTTTATATTGCGTGTTTGAAAGAGTTACGTATAAAATGTAATGCAGGAGCTAAGAGGAGAAGTTTGCGTGGAAAGAGATGACAATGACAATAGTGCGAAGATGAGATGCGGATTTAAGATCCAATAACAGCGACGGTGATGGTGGGAGAAAAGAAGTAAAGGCCTGATTGTGACATGGGTGGCAGAATTAATGTGATGATGCGACGATCAAATGTCAGTGAATAATGAATTTCCCTGGAAATCCAACGGGAATCTATATAGCTATAGCACAGTTAGAAACGCTACTCTTATAGTTCATTATTTCTTTTACGGTTTTGTTACAGTCAGCTCGCAGAAAATAATAATAATATCGTTCGTCGAGTCTTATGTCTCTTGTTCTTTCCCACTCAACTTGAATGAAATTGATAATGGGAAAGTTTTCGATTGGGTCCTCTGTCTTCTTCTGTTATAGTATATAAATACGCAGAACGTCTCTATAAACTCCTATTACGTATAACACTGTATATTCTATTAGTGCTGCGAATGCACAAACTACAAGGGATATGTGTCTACTAATGGTGTACCAACATAGATATTACATATACACGTATTAAGAAGTATAAACAAGGCGGAAAACAAAAGGGAGACTCATCTATAGACGAAAAGATGCGAACGGAAGTAAAAGCGAGACAAAAGGAGAGTGAGATAACTCGTATCTATTGGTCGTGTCATTGTGACTCAGCTATTTTCATTCAATCTCAATCCTCTCTCTCTCACTCAGCAACTCCATCGCTCCCCGATCCGATTTTACTACAATTCTACTCCCACTACTACTGTATCCTTAGTCTTACACTTTTACGTTCCCTTGTTAAAGTTTATACTGTGTGTGTATAAAGGTTATATAGGAATATCCACATATATACACTTCGTTAATATTTCTAGTACTTACTACACAGTAATGCTTTTCATAAAGACAGCTACTAATACAACCTTCAACTCAAGCGACGCTATGTATTTCAATTTCTATATCTGGCACAGCACAAATCTACAGAGACAAAAGATTTTACAGAAGCGTTGCAAGACGAGGTTGAGGTAGGAAGTTATATGAGGTGTTTAGATGTATTAACTAACATCCAGAGACACACACACGTAGTTTATTGCCACAGCGTGAGCGTGGCAGTCACACCGTTACCGTCATCGTCTTCGTTGTCGTGAGTATTGACAGTCTCACTAATTATCGGACGCCAAGAGGGGCGAGATTCGGAATGAGCCAAATGTCACGAATTGCCTCGTCTACTCTTTTCAACCTTTACTTGTGGTTTCGTTGGGAATACGACACAAAATTTGTCAATTTGCTATTTACTTTTAGTTACAGTGAATATCACGCGACACAATACACCGAAAAATCATAGGGGGATATATTTTGTGCATTATGTTACCAAATGTATTGTTATATAACTATATGGAGGGTTGTCTGTATTTATTTAGTGGTTGCACTCGTTACACGAAGAAAGATGTTTCTGATTGCAATTTGACGATGACATATGACACTACGAGGATGAGCACAAATCAGGATTTGCTTTCATTTTTATTTTAATAGTCGAGTCTTTTTCCTTGTCAGAAAAGATTGTTTCGTCCGGGGGAATTGGGTAACAGATCGATCTGTCTCTCTGTGTCTTCCCTACTTGTATGTAAAATGAACGTTGGCTACCGTATATGTGTTTATTTAGAGAGGATGAATGATGATGAGGAAGAAGAAGAATTCCAAGCATGTAGTTTATTTTTAGAGGCATTTTTGTATCATCATTATATTTTTTTGGACGATATATGTGGGGTAGTGGTTACGGCACAAAATACTTTTAGTTTTCTTTCGTCATGTTGTAAAGAGTGATGTTGGTTGTTTGTTGGGGGAGCTGAAGCTACTTTTCTGTATGCGAGATAATGTAGAATGTATTTTATGATGTGATATGAAAAATAGTACGTGCTAAACGGATGAAAAATTGTTATGCATTTTACACGGTGAGTATTGACTGTGTACATGTGTGTTTTAGTTTAATGTATTTACTGTACATACAGGAGTAGTAGTGAATGAAGGAAGTGATGAGAATTTTATTGCAGACAGAAAGAGTAAATGCAAAGTAAACGAGAGACTGACAACTTTATTTTATTTTGTATTTAGTCAACTTAGAGAGTGTGCTCAGCACAGTCTCACATCAGTTAGCTTAAAGCTTTAGTCTTCTTCAGCTCTTCGTCCTTCGTCTCTTCCCTTTAGTCAAAGTAAAAGCTGAACACAGCGAGAGAGACGAGTTGTTTAGGTTGCGGGTGTTCCAATCGCTTGTCAAAGAGTTTTCGTGTTTACAGATGGGAATTGAAATGCTTTCGTTTTCTTCTCGTTCTGTTTCTGCCCATGCAGATCTTCCCTTATACCAAGTACATTTATAAATACATTGAAACCTTATATGAATGAACGTAGGTGTGTATTTTGTATATTTATATGTGTAAGTAGTACAGAGTACAGTGACTTAGTTAAAGCAGAGTTGGACAAAGTATATTATTATTAGTGTGCTCATGGTATTGGGCCTTTGCTACCTCTTCTTCTGTTCTGTTTCTGATAAATGACTTCCAGACTCAATCCACCACCCCTTGTTTACAATGGGAATTACATAAGGTAGCTTTAACTTTTAGTGGTATGGTGCTGCTATGTATCTTCTGTAATAATGCCACCACCACTACATAATACCAGAATTGTCCAAAGGGTTAAAAGTTTTTAGTTGGGTGTATTGTACGTGTAGTACATTTATATGTACCTCTACTATGTACATAAAGAGTGTGTACAAATGTTAAACTTGATACATGGAGAGACAGAATGAGATTCTTGCTTATATGGGAGAAGTTGGATGCTTATTGCCTGAGTGAGTTAAAGTTAAGCCATGTCGTGCCTTTTCCGTTCTCCCTTGTGTGCTAATAATAAATTGGTCAAACTTTTCTGAAAGACACGCCATTCTGACTGATGATTGTGTTGTAAGCGACTGGACTGACTGAGTTATTAGTCTTTTTTCTCCAAATGTTCCACATCAGGGGATACTGTTATAATAGAAGAAATTATCATATCATACACTTCGTAAATATATGTACTTGTATGTTTCATTAATGTATATCGCACGAGAGCAGAGGATTATATTCTCAAGTAATTTCCATCGGAAACTTTTATTCACGCTTGGCTTGGCTGCAGAATTCAGTATAACGTTATGTTGCAGACCTTCATAAAGAAAGGCAACTTTTGGTTTTATGTAGAGAAACTAAAATCATTCGATAGCAAATAAAAATCAGAAGTGTTCATGTGTAGACTTTAATGAAAGGAAACGCCATCCCGGATGTGATTTGTAGCCTTTTGGGCGACTTTGGCATTACTACAGAATTGTTCACTGTATAACTCAATCTCTGGTCATTCCACGCAGTGTGTGTATGTAACTCTCATCATTCTTTTGCGATGCCACGTCAGATAATTCTGGTTAATTGGCTCAGCTTTATCTTTTATAGAGAGAAAAAGGAAACTAAGAGCTAGAACAGAGTGCGCAAACAACACGTTCAAAAATAAATATCTCGTATCACATCATGGTGAAATAAATGACCAGCACCACAAGGGATATAACGAACCAGACTAAATTTAGACTTGAGTTCATTGTAGTCACAATAAAAATAAAAGTCCACATTTACCAACCAAGAAGGATAAGTTCATTCAAATGCAAATCTGTCCAATAATTTATTGCCTTTTTTACACATAAAATCAAATGGATCATTGAATATGTTTTATTATTGCCTTTGACTGCAGAACAAGGTGCATCTGATTTCAGTCCTCGTTTGTTTCCCTTATCATCAAACTACAACTGTTGGTACTTACACAAACAACACGTAGTGAGGTACACACAGCGCAGTGTCCTTACATACATTAGGGCGTTTCACATTAGTAGGCCAGCAGCATGGAATGCATGGAGTGCTCGACAATTTTCATTTTTCCAAGTCAAGAGTCAGAGTCACTATGGGTTCCTTTTTAAGCAAAAACTTCATATGAATAAATCGAATGCAGAGTGGATGGTAGTTTGTAGTGTACTTGTAATGTACTTTCTCGTGTGTAGAGCATTTGTACTTGTTATGTAATAAAATGATAGTCCGGTGAATGTTGGTCGTCGTGAATTCGAAAGTTAGGCTAGGCATGGCATGAACTTTTGTCTGTGTGGCTCCAGGAGGTCGTCATCAAATTGAGTTACATTGTGATAATAATGGCCAGACAAAAAAATGGAGGGAGTGTGCCCACATGAACTGCACTGACTCAGGCAGTCACACCATTATTATTTTATTGTTGCTGGTCTTCTCAGATTCTGCTCCGCTATGGGTAATCACAATAGCTATCATTTCAATGTTAACACAATGCCAAAAACTTGTACTGACAAATATGCCAAGTCAAATGCAACTTAAATCATAACCAATTTATTTGCTCCGATTACCTGATAAATATGTATAGCACATTCTGCATTTTCAATATTCATTTTGATGGTTTATTTTCTTACTATGGGTTCTAGAAAGGCAAAATTAAATGCAGCATTCAATGTTTCTCTATATAACCATTTTATGCATTACTAACTACTGTGCTGTACCTCTACTATGTACTCAGGCGTGCATGTAAAGATCACGTTTTACATATTCATATCTCCAACAAATTAATTTATTAATAAAACTAAGCCACATAACACAACTTGAAAAAGATGGAGGGCAATTGTATCTGTAGTTTATATTATGCAATAAAATAATAATGTATTGAATGAATTTTGTTAAATGTCAATAAATCCAACAATTTGTTTCATTCAAAACAGACATGACATGTATTTTGAAATGTTTGCTGTTGAAATAACTGAACTTTAAATTTCTGCATGAATCGATAAAAATATTGGCAAAACCATTTCAACATCCTGATTGGACTTTACAAGCCCGCATAGTGTTTATTCTTAGAATACTAATTGTAATGAATTACTAATTTCATACATATTGTACTATGGTGTTAAATCTCAAGTTTTCAATGATAAATTATTTCGCAATTTTTGTTAGCAGTTTATAAACTTATTGTGTAGATAGCTTGGAGCAGAGTTGTGTAAAGACTTTTAAAAAGAAGCAGGAAGGAAAAGGAGCTACCAATTAATATAGAAATTAGATTTTTGTACAGAGGAGCTTTGTGAGAATGAAAAATGATTGTCTGCTACTGCTGCCTTTATATCACGTCATGAATATTACGTACAACATTATAGAAATATCCATCATCCTCTCGTAATCATCATCGTGAGGAAAATTTGACTATCTTGAATCTCCACTCTTAAACTTACATGCAGTATAAGTACCTTCAAGTCGTTTCTTAAGTTTGCTTTGTCTATTTGAAGGTTTTTCCACGGTACGTGTATACTTACTGCCAAGTACACTGCAGGCAACTACCTGAAAATATCATATTACGCTTTACACGTGTCTTTTATAATTACAGCATTGCAGTATGTGTGTGAGTGTGTAAAGTGAATGAACGGTTTATGTTACACAAGAGCAAAACTCGTCGCCCGTCGACTAAATCACAAGCGGTGCTCTGAGAACACTTCAAATGGCTTTTCTTGGCTACTCAATTGCCTTTTCTTCTCTCCAAGCACCTAAAGCTCACTTGCTGTGTACATGCTCAGCCACTTATCTGCACAGTCTCACATACAAAACTAAAATTTGTATTCTTATATCCATTCAGTTTCAAATCGCTATCTTTATACTCCTAAGTGCATGTAGTTAGAAACATAAATAAATTTTTCATGAGCTAACTTTGCTCGTTTAAAGTACCAGTTGTACAAATGGAGGTATTTATATTATGGCTATTTTGCCTATCCTTGTTGCACACAAGAAAGACTCATTCATTCAACTACTACGTGTTTTGCAGTTAAGTTGTTTCTGAATGTCAGAGTGGCCTTGGCATGTCACTTTTCTGTTAATTTTTGTTTCTCTCGTGTTGTTTTGTACATGAGCTTGTATTTTTCTATCTTGACATCGCATTATTCATTTTAATTCGGCTAATCCCTCATGTTTATTTTTAAACTGGAAGAAAGCGGCTAAAGAAACAAAAATTGGAATGAAAATCATCTCTCCGTTATTATTCTTCGTTGTTGGTGATGATGTCTTTAATTTTCTTGCACATTTGTCCACATCATCTGCATTATTAATTTTGGTAAATATTCCAACACATGTACGCGTAATGAATGCATGTAGTCAGAAAATAACGCAGACAATTACGGATGTCGTGTTAATGCTTGGTTTAGTTTATGTGTACAAGCAAGTTACACACTTAGACCCACACATAGTAGATTAAGGAAAATGGTTAAGTAAGTTGAGAAGATGCTAATGCTGCAATTCCGTATTACTGCTACAGTCTTGTAGTAACTTGAGAAAATTAATTGCATCCATTACATAGAATTGGTAAGGAGTCCGATGAAATAGTTTGGCTCGTAGTAATAATGAAGCCAACGAGTTGAAATGACCAGAATGATGAGTGGTTATGCTTTTCCATGTTTTTCTTTCTTATGGTGTGAGTGAGAGGGTAATCATATTCTGCTACATTATATTATCAGTAGGGCTTTTCAGTATTCACAGCAGTATTTCCACAGCTACAGATAGATGGTTAAAATAGTAAATACTGCGGAGAAAGGAGAACTTCTAATGCAGGATCTCAGTTTGGTTAATGTACAGATTAGTGTGCTGGGAGTTTCAGCTGTAAAAATTATCTTCGGGACTATTAAAACAGCAGAAAACGTAGTTTTCATAAGAAAAGAGCCATATGGTGGGACTTCCACAAAAATAACGAGTCTCTTAAATTCTCCTGTCCTTTTTCACTGAAATATTATTTTTTAGCACTCATGAAGAGTTATCTCTTCCCATTCAGCTTTTCCTTTTTCAATTTGAATTCATTTCATTAAACTTGCTTAATATTATTAAATTAAAGTAATTCAGCACTATTATTATTTTGAAAGTGAAATACGACACAGTTATATTTTCAGGCGTGCGATTATATAATTTTTATAGTAAAACATTGTGGAATTAAATGTGTAATAAAATTCTGATTTGGTAATAATGCATAGTTTTCAAAATTCGTTGAATTATATGAAGTACTAAAACGTAGTATGCTTTCAAGAGTAGAGTCAAAGTGCGCATGGAAGTACATGTGAGTGAAGAAATGAGTATATGATTAAGAATTGGACTGACAAGGGCAAGAAATACGCATCTGACGACGTGATTTATCTGAGGCTGACCCTCGACTTCATTTTGTCTAATTATGTGACATGATTAGTTAGGAATTATACAGAGATGAGATGAGACGACACACTTTATTAGTAGTTCGTGGTCCACAGCAAGGATTAACAAGTTAATAGTTAGACTTGGACTTGACTGCTTCAGTGAACTGAAGCCAACCTTTACATTATTATTACCATATACACAAGTTCCTCTATTAGTATACAGATAGTCATGCGTAATATATTGGTTTGGTCCTTCATAGGGATTCATGTCTTTAATGAACTGAGAAAATGAGTTGTCTGCGTCCAGATCCTATTTCCCTGTTGTTTATAAGTCCATTGGAGGATATTATTGTGGTGAGTGGTGGTTGTAGTTGTATACGAAGTACAATCGTGTGTGCCATATAATGAAACGATGATGGAGTGAGACGTAGGGCGATAGTTACATTTTCAAAGTGCGATGAGGTTAGAGTATGTCATGCCAATCTGTCATCGTCATCTCATTCCATTCCACACTCCACAACACTTTAACTAAACACACCACACGTTCCCTTCAATATTTCTATATAGGTACTACATTTACATTATGATTTCCAATACAGACACACATCTGGGGGCATATAACCAGTCGATAGTGGCACCAAATGTAAAACATATAAAAAGCAGTTTCCGTGAATGCATACGAAGAGGATTAAAAGTAATAACACTCTGCAGACACTTTCTACGAGTATTAAAATGATATAGCAGTATTACAATATATTGGACTATAGGACTAATGTAAATGTGAGTAGAATTGGGTTGACTTGACATGACTGATCTGCTGAACAAACAAAGACAAGGGGACTGATGTGTTTCTTCCACATCGTTAATGGAGCAGTGCATTGCGGCTTTGACTTTACATTTCACATTACACGGACAACGGAATAACCAGGCCATCATCGTCGTGAAGAGCCGGCGGACAGTTCTGATGCACTCAGGGCTTCCCACGTTCCTTTGCGTGACTTTGACCTGTTTGTTTTAAGTATCATCCCATATATCACGCAAAACTCATACGAGTTAATCAATACACTCAATAATTCTCAAAAGGAAAACATTCATTTACCAACAGGAAATATTTACACAGTTATAACATCACATTACTATTTCATTAGAATAAAAACCTGATAAAAACGGTACGAGTATATATTGTGTGTTTGCATTTCCCTTTATAAACTAGAAACTACGCATTATTATGAATCATGAATAATTATATGGAATATAAGTAGTAGTGTAGTTTTTGTAGCCTGATGCATATTACAGCGAGTCAATAGTAAATACTTATGTAGTAAATAATACTTTATTATTCAAGTCACGACGAAGTTGTATACAGGAGAGCTACTATTAAATATTTTGAGGGAGTAAGTATGCAGTGTGTGTTTTTATTTATAGAGTGGATGAGTATTTAGTGCTTTAGCTCTTAAAAGTCAAACAAGCCGATCGATATGCATTATTACGAGTTTAGTATTACAAATTAAGTTGGACTTTGACATGGCCTTTGTGAAATTACTTGTTTACAACTCCCACAAAGGAACAGGAGGCCGTTTCTTTTGACGGTGTGCTATTGTTATTTGAACGACGAGTGACTGGACGAGTTCGTCTATGCCGCAGTTGATTGGGAGTGAATTATGGGCAATGAATGTGAGTCATGAGAATTAAACGGCGAATTCAAACTAAATTTGTCTATGACATAAGAATACTCCGTGTTTATCAATCAAACCGGTTTTCTTTGTCTATTCTTGATTGTATACTCTCCCAAAGAGTATTTAGTACTGTAATATGTTTCTGCACATATCTGTAAGGAGTAAGAAGAGGTATAGAGTTTAGGATTTTTCTAGCGTAGACTTGCATAAAGGTAGACACACAGTCTTCAGTGTATAATCTGGAAATAAATACTCTTCCTCCGCTGCATAGACAATGTTGGATTTTGCAAAATAGTTTTTGCTAGACAGAATGACTGTGATAAATTTGTGTCAAATGGTGTTACAAGTTCAGTTATTTTTTTCTAGTATCTGAATGTCAAATGGGGAATGCTATTAGTTCCAATCAGCCTTAGAGAAAAGCTTAACTTACATTCACCCGTCTATTCGACTAAACCCATGTCTGTGTGCAAAAGGAGTTTAGTGTAGTAATGTTCTTGGTAATTTAATCTGAACGTGTTTAGTTTTGCGAGACAAGGCTACACGTAAAACCAGAATGGCTAAACAAAGTTTGCTTGTAAACCTGATTTGATTTGAGCAGAGGAAAATAGCAAACAAATCTTTCATTCAGTTCAAACTGCAATACTCGTTTGCCCTCCAGCACCAGGTCTAGCGTCTGCAATGTTTTTTAGCCATATTTATAATTCTGTTGCTCAGAGAATACATTCTTTGCAATTTCCAAATTAACTTGAAGCTGCAACTAATCAAATACAAAGTCATTATGTGCAGGTGGAGGATCTATACCTCCATCAGTGCAGTATTACTTATTACATACTCCTTATTAAAATAATACCATACATGTATGCGATTTTGATTGACGTTTCTCTTCCTTCGGCCTTTACACACAGATGCAAGCTACACACACGACTTATTGGCAAATGAAATCTTGCCTTGAAAAAACAAAGACATTTTTGACATTTTTACTAGTACCACATGGTGTAATTTATTCCTAAAGTATACTATTTTCAATTGCAAAAAATTAATTTAAATTTAATCTACCTTCTGTTTATTTAAGTACTTTAATAAATGATTTAGACATGTGCACCAGAGTGCATTTATTCCTGATGGTAGTGGCAATTACGAGTTTGATTTTACAGAATTTGTTGGTTCTTCTGGCATTGTTTGCCTTGTTTGGTTTTGGGTTAACTGGATAAACCAGGTTGCCTGTGGCATATTACTCACTCTATAATTTGAAATTATAATTTTATTGCTGGGACCACAAAGAGGATTGACTTGACTCGAGACGCAGTCTCAATCTCATCTAATCGCGCATTTGACTTAAACATGATCACAACAATGTAATGGCACCATAAAACTTTATAAGCAATAAATGTAAAGTGATTTACTCATTTTATAATCGATGAACATAAAACATCGCAGTATCAGTTGGATATTATATCAGGTCACATCACACACAGCAAATATATATAAAGATATGAAGGACAGATTTTTTCCATAATGGAACACTCATCTTCTTATTCCACAATGCAATATCCTGTCCTGTTATGTATAAAACACAAAGTATGTGTAGTAGGGTCAGGTTTTGTAGTGTAAAGGTGAGCAGATGATTGCAAGGAACATAGACAATTTTAATAGCACATGTTTGTTTCATAGCCCGTAATAAAATCCTTTTAATCATAAATCAGTCGTGAAGTACCGTAGTACGACCTTTTATGACAAGGTAAACTTTTTGTTTACAATTAGTGTAGCCCTCCTGTGGTTTTATCAGTTCTTTACACAGCCATCCTCCCAGGGCGAGCATCCTATCTGAGAAACCAGTCGTAACTCGGAATATTCTTTCACACACAATGAATTTTCATTTTCACACACAGGTATACACTTCAATGTAAAACATCCCGTACCAATTTGTGTCATTTATGTTTCTTTGTCAGTTTTGGTGTCTTTCATAGTGCCAAAGGCAAATGGAAGACTTTCTCCGAGAATTTATACCCAAAACAACTGCAGTTCTATTTTTTCTCACCTTTCACCCGGTAAACATCACTCAAAGAGTACAGAATACAAGAGACGTACAAGAGAAAGAGGAAAACAAAAGGAAATATTTGCTTTGTTCCTTTTCGTTTTTATTTCCTCGTTTGTTGGATGTTTATGTCTCGTTTTATTTTATTCCTGTGTCCTAAGCGTAGTATCTTGTGAAATATCTAAGACTGCCTTTTCCCTTCGTCTTCTTCTGTTGTTATTCTTCATCTCGGCTCTCCTCGTATCATCGTGCGACTTTCTTTTTATTTCCTTTGCCTTAAGCTCCGGAGCTTTCTTCCCCTCTAATGTTTCATTGTCGTATCATGTCATCCCTTTTGGCGTGTCGTACACATCCCACATGAACTACTACGGCTGGAATCATCAACAGTCCGCGCCTTGTCCATTTCTTCTTATAAAATGTAATGTGCCAAGTGCGACATAGGATTCCACATTACCAAAGCTGTATATTGATATATAAGAAGACAATCTCTGTGCATTGTTGCTACGTGATGCGAGCCAAGTGTAAGTAGAATCTTCAGGAGTCTTCTGATATATTTACTATCTTCGCATGTACACCCAAGATAGACTGAAGAAGAAATTTTTTGTACTGTCTCCTTCCCATTCTTCTTCTTCTTAGTTCTTTTGGGGTATTGTCGTAGGAGACGGATCTTCGCCCGGTGCATATGGGATATCAACATCATCTTTTTGTTTCCCTTTTTCGAAATAATGAAAATCTTGGGAACTGGATGAAATTGACATTGATATTGACTGGAGTGGACAGACGGACAGGGTATATATCTAGCGAGAGTGGACAGGGAAAATCCCAATAATATCTATGGTGATTTGTCGCATTCGTCTGTTTCCTTTTATTGCTTGCATATAAAAGATTGTCGTTTCTGACCCTCCTCTTGGTATACTTTGGAAGAATGTGGTCATATTTTGTATATAAGGATGAAAGTAAGGTACATTTGATTCTATTTCTATTCCGGTTGCATTGCACGTCTCAACAATAACTTAGTCCCCTCGCTGTACGTCTCCCACAGTAGTTTACTGCATTATGTCTGCATTTACTACTTGTTTTGTTACACTAGGAAGACAAATTCTCATCGAATCGCAATATTGTAGTCCACTTCACATGTTATACATCGAGCTAGGTATTCCAAACGATTTTTTCGTAGTTTGACTTTGGCCAAGAACCAAAATGATTCGCTACGCACACATAGACACATAGATACCCGAGAAAACACAACACAATCGCTGTATCTAATGCAAAAGTGTTTTTCCTCGAGTTTTTTTACGCATTACGTTTCATTCAACCAACTACTCCTGATATTTGACAGTGAACACTCGACTAACTCAATTCGAGAGAAATTCTTTCTCATTCCTATTCTCTGTATAATGTACATTCATCTTACATAAGGAAGAGAGTCCGTTACGGAGGAATGACAATGAGTCGCAACTGAATACAAGTTCTTCTGGAGTGGATGGTGGAGAGAGGAGGCAACCAGAGAGGAGAACTAACCACAAAGTACTTTTCAACTTTCAAGTATGTACGTGCAAGACCAGCACCTATATACTTATAGAAATAGTTCCAGCAGAATTCAAAAAAGCTGCACAGAAGAAACAGAAGTGCATAGTCAACGAAGTAATGTAGGAATCTATATAGCCCATGTTACATAACAATAGAGATCTGCTACTTTTACGTGGTAACTGTCGAGTAAGAATAAACGCAGACAGAGTTAATACCCGACAATGAAGATATCTCGGGTATGGAAGATGTAGTGGAGTATTTGTATGTAGCTACGTCAGGCAAGGGGAAAGAAAAAGATTTAGTCAACTCAAAGATAAGGACAGGATCCGTGCTTGCTGATACTTAGCCAAAAGTGTGGAAAATTTGAGATTTCGATATTCCACTCCATACCCGATGCATTTCCCAAATACATGCTCAGAGTGCCACTACAGTCGAGTCCGAAAGAAGCCGTATAGTCAATTCAGATCTTCCAGATCATACAAAAAAGGAAGGAAACACACGGAACGAAAAGGAAAATCGATTTTCCATCAAGAAAATGTCCAGGGATGAAAAAATGCGAGAAAAAGTCTCTTAGCCTTCCAATTTGTACCTAGAAGCATGAAAATATAAATCTGTGCTACATTACATACCTAATGCATATCAAACATACGCAATGTAGGTACTTCCTACTTTCTGTGAAAGTATGTGTTGGTTGATGCTAATAGAGCTAATGGTCCATGAGAACTCTTTCTCTATGCAAACGACCAATTCTTCGGATATTATGACAAAAGGGCAATTTGGCTGAGAAGAGGTGGGTATAAGCGAGTCTTGAAATGAAATCGGGTGCATTGTAATGTAAACGTTATAAATTTTCCTGAGGATGTAGCACATAATGTACTTTTTAAAGAAAATCCACTTTACCTATTGGCAGGAGTGCCAAATGGGCGTGTAATTTGCAATTTTCAGTAGAAAGGAGGACTGTGTTCATTATTGTTGCAGCTATTAGGAAATTCTATCCTCGTGTAGCTACCTAAGCTCATTTTGTGCAAAGAAAGGAGATTGTAGGAGCAATTAGGCAAACCATTGAAAAATTGAGAGAAGACTGAATTAGTGTGTCACGTAATTACTACATTGTGTTTCCTCGCTTAGTCGGTGGTGGATATAAATTCTAATGATTTAGCAAGGCAATAGAATGAGGTGACATGTTAATCTTGTGCGACTCCAATAATCCTAAGGGGCTGTACCTACTGGAGAAAAAGTAAAATGTTGCTATGTATTTTCCCCTTACAACTTTCTTCTTATCTTATTCTTATCTTATCTCATCCAAGATGAAGAAATCGTATTAAACTACTGAATATCTACTAAGATTCTTCGACTTTATCTTACCATGTAGTATTTAAAGTGACTGCGGTACAGTAAGAGACATTACAAATACAAATATCTAGTTTAGAACAAACATCTTGTACAAATCTTGAAGATACTTTAGAATCTCTTCCGTGCAATAACGCTGGAAAAGTTCTCTATGCTTAAAAGTATATATAAGTTAAGTAGGAAGAATGATAATTTATTTCCCGAAAGGTTATTTTCCCGTGTTCTTTTAGTAGCTGTGTGTAGTTGAGTGCAAATTGGAAGTTGAGGGTCATTAGCCAAAGGATTTCGGTCGCTTTGTAATTCGAGGTGATTTAGAAGAGAGTTAAGTTGAGGAGGGAGAAAGGAAGGAAACATGAAGAAGACCAAGAGCCGACCATCAGGGCACACTTTGCGTTTAATTGTCTTTTAGGTGAGTGAGGGAGGACCTGAGAGAAGCTCTGCGATGTAAAAGCCATCTTTCTATAGAATGCAGTTACAAATACAATTTTCGACACACTGCCTCTATGTTTAAGTGTCTTATAGTCAGCAATTCCCATCTTTGCAGCTATCCATAACTATTTGTACACATAAATAGAAAATGCAATCTGGAGTCACAGAAACTGCTGGCGGGGTAGCTTTAACTTTAAGGCGAGGCCTGATCCAAGCTCCCTCCTTGCAAAGAGCAGGAGTACCTTCAGAGAAACTTTAATAAAATAAATATAGCAGGCAGAGTGTAGCAGAGTGCTTTTGTAGATCACACGGGGAGGGTGCACATAAGACGTATATTAGAAGCAGCAGTAGAAGACAGTCATCTTTAGTATAAAGGTAAGACTCGTGATGATAATATTTCACCCTTTGCACATATCTGACTTACCTATCTTCTCATTTACTTTGGCATGGACTCCCTTTTCCTTCTTCTGCGCTTTAACTTCCTTAAATTTCCTTTATGGTGCTTTATGGCATGTGAAGCTTAAACATCTACAGTATACTTCATATAAACCAGCTAATGGTTGTAGTGTATATATAGCTACTATAGGAAAGTCTATTACTTCGTTGGAGGCTATAGATAATCGTAATACTAAATATTTCACATGAGTTAACATTTTCCAAGCTTACCAACTTTGCACACACAAATGTATTGCTCTTTGGCATTGACATTGGCAAGTTGAGACTTCAGACACTCTTTACAGTTGCTACTTCCTACATCACATTATTTTATATCACTTACATTACATAGAAAGCAGAACTTTCTACTTAAACGTGTTTCGCTATATTATAACGATAGTAATGGAAAAAGCTCCCGGAAGATTTTCTACATTTATATTTTCTTGACTCTTGACATGACTTTCGCTGAGATGTGCGTTTAGTTTTGGCTCAGTTTCTGTAGACACTATTTCACAAAGTTTATTTTGTCTAACTCTGCATTTGGCATAGCTAGAAAGGTAACGCTTCCAATTCCGTCGTCGTGGATCATGAAGTTGCGTGCATGGGAATACAGGATAGACTTTAGCGTGTATAAAGTGACTTCTGTATGTTAAGAAATGAGAAGGTTCTATTTGCCAATATGTATATAGCGTGTGTAGAAGTTTCGTATGTGACTAGATGCGATATAGCTCGACTGAAATTAAAGGGAAAGGAGAAAGGAAAGGAGAAATGGAAGCCGAAAGATTGAAAGCGTAAATCTGCTGAAGCTGAAATTTGAAAGAGGAGATCTTTCTAATGTACACCGTGTGTATCTCCATATACTACGCGTATTTCTCTTGTTCTTATTTGGATTTGAGTGCATCGGAGGAGAGGATCGCATGTGATGTGAATGTGAGTGATGGGATCTCCGAAATTCCTTTTGGGGCGTATGGAAATGAAATAGGAATACTGTGTTTAGTAATACAATGTGAGCAAATAACTTTATTTGAATGAATGGAAAGTGAGAGGAAGTGAAACCGAATTCAGCTGTTGGATTTCGAAGCAGAATAGTTGGGTCACGACGAGAACGACTTTGGTGTCTCAATCCTTTGATTTCTATTTGTCTTTCTTGCAAAACTTGCTCTTCTATATATTCCTTCATATTATAAACTGAAGTTACTCACAGTATATAGCTCGGGTTAAATCCACCTTTGAAAAATTGAAAAGTTTCTCGTTTCTACTGTAACATTGTGTTCACTCGTATATTAAGCGTTGTAGTAATATTATTTGGGGCTTACAATAGTAGTAGTTGAGGCATGGACACGAGAGAGGATGCCTGTCTCAAATAGTATACACGAAAGAGACGATACGCATCAAAAACTCAACCCTTGCCTTGCAGTGTGCCGACAGTCTCTCATTCGACTCATTTTACAATAAGGAAGTCTACTCAACAAAACACACCAACCAAAACCAATAATATCCATCTGAGCATCTCTTTGGTATGCAAATGAAGATTGTAGTGGTAGAGGCATCGTAGTATATGCTTATTGTGGGTAGAAATAAGTACATTGGATTATAGCAACTCGTTCTCTTAATCTCTTTGTAATACATCAACTGAAAAAAACTTGCAGGTGACAATTTCATTTTGAAAAGTAGGTGTATGTACACTATTTATGTTTTAAATTCAAAACATGACAAACAAAGCAAACAATGTATCTGACCTAATGTGTTGCAAAATTAATAATTTGAAAAGTGTGTCAAAACGGAAACGTCGTTTTGATAATAAATACACGCACAAGACTGAAGACGCACATCTGGTTGACGAACGCAACTAACAATAAGGCTCTTGCCCTGCAAAACAAACAAGGGCCAAGGGCATAAAAAGTTTAATAGCCATAAGGTACGTGCATACAACAACAGAAAAAGAAATGTTTTTCTCCAGCAGAAGGATTGTTCGAAAGATGTTGAGTGGAATAATATGCGTTAGATCGAAGTATACAAATAGAACATGCTTTTGTGAGACGAAAATATAACAAAGGATGAATGACAATAATTTTGGCATTGTTCAGCCCATTAGTGTCTATTGTCCATAAAAAGAATGAGCTTCAAAGTCGTATACTGTCGTCTTCACAGAAGAATACGATAAAGTTGGAGTTGGAGTAAGAACACAATTGTGAACAAGCCAAATTCGTTTCTTTCCAATACAATAGGGCAATGTTGTGTAATATCCTTAATACACTATTATATAGGTACTATACTGATTATTGGTAGGTAAAAACATTTTGTGAGAATATTATAGTAACAATGACATTCAAAATAAATATCTAACAAGTTTTATGACGGGACCTGCCAGTAACATTCATTCTGTATCAACCACAACCTACAATATTGCCATTATTGCCTCTTATATATGTATATAAACCTTTTAATAAACAAGTGTTAGCTTTATTGACTTATGGGACAAATGCGTACATGCTCGTACTAAAAATTTTCAACTGGAACTGATTTCATTATTGCATATACCTATTTAGTATTTGTTATTAGACTCTTAAGAATAAGAAACATAAATAGGTATCATATAAAACTCCTAACAGTACAAATGTTCCATTTAGATGAAAGGGTAAAATCTTTATGTAATTGAAAATAATACATCCACAATACCTAGAATACAATCATACTGTTATAAATATTTTAGTCCATATAGAGTAGATTAGCGAAGACGAAATAACACATGCTCCGTTGGAAGTACACTACGTATGTTTATAATATGTTTATACATATGGCATATTGTGTACTGCAACTTTAGTTTCTTATAATTATTTTGTTTACTTATTATTGTTAGTCTGAATTCTTGATTTGACTTTTACGATACTTCAGGCAACTTGTTAAAGTTTATATTAGCTAAATACATAGCCTAAAGTAGTATAGTCTACATACGAAGGACAGTTTAGATTCTCTTCACTTCTATAAGGAATCCTGAATTTCTAAATCTGCACTGTTAGAATTTTGATCCATTTATTTAATGGCTACAATATATGTTTCCTCTACAAGTAAGCAAGATATTAGTAGTTAATAGTACATAGTAGTATTGCTGTCCTGACTGAACTCCATTGCTCTCCCTAACTTTATTTAGAACTTTCATCGTTGCAAAACTGAGTTTAATGGAGAGACTGTAGTAAGCGGAAACGCGTGGATGACATTGGCCACCACCAGCCACAGACACGTCGATTAATTAACATTCTGTGTTTCGGTTTCAATTGAAATGCTAAGCGAGCCGTGGTGTTTCCCGTCCACAATATACCAATTAGAAACGAGTACGTAGTAAATATGTAAAGCATTTGCAGTTAGTAGTATAATTGTGCGTATATTTATACAGAATTACTAAAACTGCCTCACACAATGGCTGAATGAATAGGGGATTTGCATTGAATTCTCCTTTTGTATTTGAACCTGGAAATATTATTACATCTATTCATCCATACTTAAAGCTACAGTACCGTTTTACTTACAAATATTTTGCGTTTCATTCAAAACCATCCTGTAGTTTAACTTCAACCGAGAACTAACCGAAGCTAAGCAGCCGTTGCTGATTTGTATCTTTGTATTCTAACTTGTGTTGCGAAGGAATTTCAAGCAAAAGCGAAACTGCAAAAATCCGAATTTCATTCAACTCGGATTTATAAAAATAAAGTAGAACAGGAAGGAAAGTGTTATGCCGTGGAGTAATAAGGTATGTTTCTGCTCAGCTGCCTTTTGCTGGATTATTCCCAGTTAGTTTGACTGGAAAAGCTCCCGGAAGGCAATTTAGCTCATGCTATGCCTTTACGCTTGTCTGTACTTCTAAGTGTAACTGTAACTGCACAGCAATACCAAGCTTTGCCTACAAAACTTTACAATGCGAGAAATTCTCATTCTTTGCAAGATCCGTAGAGATATGGTTCTGTTCTATTGTTTGCCACAAGTCAATTCAAAAAGAGAATGTGTTCTCAACTGAATGTAGTGTGTGTATGAATATATTCCTCTGACTATCTATTACATTCACGTGTGTGTGTGTTGTAGGCAATTTCACTGCGGAAATTTCTTGACGTGACTGACTTGTTCTCGTACGTGAAGTGCTCTGTGAGTCAATCTCAGTTTCAGAATTCTCTGCTGCGGCAACCCAAGCAAAGTGCAAGTCAAATGGAATGTCTCTCTACAGAGATATGCGTACATTAAACCAGCACAACAGCTACATTATAAATATACTTAGAAAACACATAACAAACATCCTCTGTCTCGTGTAGCTGCTCATTTCAAACATTACTTTCAAAGCAAACACCATTCTTCTTTACATTAGTACGTTTGTACAGCCACATGAAAGGTAATTGAAACCGCACATACATAACATTTAGCACTTTAAGTAACTCACTACGACAGACACTTGGCAAAAAATGAATACGTGGAAGTACTAGATATTAAATAAAATAAAAACGAGAAAAAATAATAAAAATGAAACTTGATTTTATTCCTTTTATTGTCAAATGAATCGAGCCGACAAGAACTTTTTCTTCACGACTCAAATAAAGATTTAAGATTTATAACTTGACAGTTTATTTCACATCATAACTTTTGAAAACATTCACAGATGCTGTATATACCTAATTAAATCGTGTATAGCGATTGTATCTTGCGTAATCTCTCTCTCTCTCTAAAAATAAATGCAGTGTATACCAATGGAATACCTCAACATACCTTGTATAAATTAGCAACGTGTACTATCTATAATAAAAATTATGCCCATGTACAGCACAGATGTGTATAAATGTTGTACATGCACAGAATTAAATGATTTGTTCGTATACAAAGGGTGTGTGCTCATATGGAGCTATAAAGACTTTATTATTGTTTCTTCGGAAGTGGTGTGCACTTTCTAAGTCACTTTACCTCGCGACATGAGACAAACCAAAGTAGAGCACTATACATTTATGAATATCTCCTGAGTGTTCACATTGAGTCAGGAATTTACAAGTGGAGTTGGCATGAATGATGTTACTGTTATGTTATAACTACTGTCATCATTATTCTATGTATGTGCATAACATGTACAGACATCTTACTTGCTTTTACAGCCACACAGACATGTTCCTATAAAATAATTCCGCACATAACAATTCCTTGTTTGTTTTCTGTCCTTTTAATTATAGTACATGTGAAACTTGTATTGTATCTTGTATCATAGGTAGTACTGTGGAATATTACAGTGTACTATAGCATGTGTGTTACGATGTGATATGATGTTGCACTGATTGTGAGATAAAGCTCTTTTGATTTATTACCAGTACCGTACAACTCGTCTCTCTCTCTCTCTATGAGATTTTGTGTCGTGTGTGCAAAGTATACAAATGCGAATCCACATCTACATACCACATATCTAATAATATGGAAGTATTACACAGTAGAAGGATGTTAAAGCATCTCTGTTGTGTATGTGACGCTCATACAAATATATCACACACATAAATACATTTATAACCCCAGTAAGTTCCTCGTAATCCGTAGGACAGCTAACGAAACTGTCAAGGCACATGGAAAATTCGTTCCAGGCAAAATTGTAATGTTGGTTTAATTTTGGTTCGTTTATTTCACATTGCCTCGTGTCTCCCTGTCTTTTACCAGGAAGAGAGGAGGCTAATTGCGGTACTACATCACGATTCACGATGCATTTATTTATTGGCAAAAGAACTTCATTTTAAAACTACGTTTAACTCTCATTCTCTATGCGATAGACTGATTGTAAATATTATGCTGTTGTAGAACTGAGGAATAGAGTTGTGTAAAAGAGAAGAGTATGCGATGTTCGCCATTGAAATGGCGATGCATGTGTGTTTGGTGAATAGAATGGTGAACTAAAAGGCAAGAAAAGAGACAAGACAACAGACAAGGAAAACACGACAGCAGACACAAGCTCTTTATTTATTGTTCGAAAGGAAAAATGAATGAAGGCTCGGATTGATTTATTTACAAGGAGAAGTAGGATTTCTTTCTGCTTATATTCTTACTATACCTTTGCACAATCAGATGGAAGGGCTTTAACTGTTGTGTGTTAGAGTGTGACAATGACAGCTAGCGATAAATAGAGCAATTTAAGTGATTCATTACCTACGATTTCATCCCAATTTGTAAACTCACTTCTGCATCCTTGTCCATTTTTCACATTTTCTAACTATATACACGCGTGTTCACACTAAACCGCTTATTCGTGTACAAAAATTATATACATTTTTGCCTTAGCTATATTATATACAATTTTAGCAATTCAGGTGGGTATACAACTATAGTCTAGCTTATCATGATTTTTTGCGGTGCAATACTGGTGAACGTAGTTAAAATTGCATTCTATGTGTAGTAATGTGCTTTGATGTGTTTTGTTTGCGGCATTAGCGGGTTGTTAGTGATATTACATTAGGCATTATATACATTACACGAGATTAGACAACAAGACAAGATAAGCGAAGAGTTCTAATGCTTTCACATGTAATAATGCAACGTTCCTCTTCAGTTTAGAATGAGAAGAGGCAGAATTGAGAGAAGAAGAAGAAAAGAGATCGTGGCAGCATGAGCATAACGTGCCAATTGCAAATTGCCACAAGGCTGATGGATTACTAAACGTTATCTCTCTTTTCGATGTGTGTAGTACTAAAGCATTCTTTGTCGGCTCAGGGTTTAGTAGTGTTAGCATTAGACGTGTACTACAGATAGTTGGATGGAATACACGTAAAAAAGAAAGACATCGTGATATATTTAATATATTGGCGTAGAGACAACGGAATTTTAGGCTGGGAGCGAGCGTGTGCCTCGATAGAGATGGGATTTGATGAGATTGAGTTGCATTAGCCATATGCTACCATACACGTAGTATTACTATGCCCATTATGCAGCACATAGTAAATTGTAGATTGTGTGGAACGACACGATTTCAGCCCGGCACGAGACTACAATTGATTTCCGCTATGATAAAATTCCTTTGCTCCACAATCGCAGCAGTCTCCCTTCGTATAACTTAAACGGTCGTGCTTTACAACACACAAACTTACACACACACAGAAATACACACAGAAGCCACACACACATCTTACTTAAAAGTGGAGAGCATCTCATCACGCAATGTTGCTTTCACTTAAGCTCATCATACTTATTCACAGATCCACTTTATTTCAAGTTCTGTATAACGCCAGACAGACAGACAGGCAAGTTGTCACGTCAGTGTTTGAGAAATAGCATATGTATAGGTATATCTTATGTTATAGTGATGTATTTACCTCTCGGGAGTACGGGCAAGTAGTAAGAGAAAGGAAATCCGTGTGCTGTGGAGTTTAGTTTTAGTGAGGAAAGGATTTTCTTTGGTGTGTGTAGATTTATTTTAGATTATAAGAAGGAATCTATACACACAGACATCAATGGAACATTACTAAGGGGGAGTGTCGTGTGCTGTTATATCTGTAGTGCGTACGTTATCAGTTTGTTTGCAAACTCGATAAATATTTGCCTATTTTTATGACTTTCTCTCTCTTCCTTACTCTTCAGGCAGAATTTCTCTGTGTTTATGTACACACAAAGCGTGGAGGTGCTGCTGGAGGCCTTTAGAAATAGAATATAATGTGGGAGCTGAGTGTTTTGTGAAGTGGAGTAGCTTCAGCATGCTCGTAATATTGTGCTTTACAAATTTAGTCAGAATTTTTTAGTAAACATTTTGTATGAGAAGATTGAGTTGAGTGGTGAGATAGAGAGATGTTGGTTGGATTAGTTTGAATAGAGCTAGTCTATTTAACTCAAGTCTATCTACTTCAAAAGCGTCAAGACGAAAAGATCCCACTTTTTTCTCCCTATGCTCGACTTGAGTCTTGAGTGCACTATTATTGATTTGTTTCGTGAATACAAAATTTACATGTATTTTTGTATGCAAAGAGGGAGGAAGATAAAGAAAGTTTTCAAGGAAGACATTGTGAATTTTTATATTCAAGTCGATTGAAAAGAGCTACAAGTACAACACAGTCTTGTTGGTTAAACTTTGTGTTTGCACCTAATTGTATTTAATTCACAAAAAATTGAAAAAATAGGCTTAGTTATTTTGCTGTATACATTACGGTACAATGTTAAATTATTTTAGTAAATATCCGATCTCCCTAAATATTGCAATTTATTATTAACACATTAGGAACTAAAATGTAGGTAGATTAGTTTAAAGAAAGGTTTCTGTAAAAGTAGTGTAAAGTGGGAACGTTAATTGAAAAGGAAGTACTATAAGTCTGCTCGTTTGTATTAGTGTGTTTCTTAGCTGTGTGTCGGTTATGACTGACTGAAGCCTTCAGCTTTATCCTCTAAATCCTCTTCCGTCATTTGAGTTGACATGCTTTACACATACTCACACACTGCCGACAACATAAGTTACCGAGGGAGACAGATGCAAACGATTATTCGGTCTAATTGAATGACGGAAGGAAGAAAGGGAAGGAAAAGGAACTGGGATGAGTTAAGTGAAGAAAAGGTGTGAAAATATTCGCACTCAAGGAATTTCTCGTTTCCCATCGCACCATCTCTCCTGTTCACATTCATTAGACTTCCTAAGCACCAAAAGATATTCTGAAGATACCACCACCACACCAGCCGGTTGCCAACCAGACTCATAATCAAAGTAATAATATTATAAAGGTAAATAGTATAAGGTATAGCTACAGCCAGAGAGATGAGTGTAGCTTAATATACCTATGTAAAATACAGGAGTACTGCTAATACCTATATAAGTTTATATTAAAGCTATCTTTGAGTAAGTACAGCTACAATGATTACCGCAGTACATTTTGTTTGAAAGGAGGAGGAGGATGAGAAAAGGAAGCACGAGCGGCTGCTCTTTTGTGTTTCTGTCTATTATTTTAGATAGGAAGAGATTGAGATGAAAATGAAATGTTTCCAGGTTGAGATTATGTTTTAGTAGTAGCAGAATGCACCTAACACCTTCCATGCACAACGATGTGGTGTTATGTTCAGATGGGAAGTAGAATTGCCTCGTTGTAAGAGGGTGTGTGTTTTTCGTTGTATCTGTAAAGAACGAGAGATAGAGAGTAACGGTAGAGCTGTGCTAACTAAAGAGGAGGAGGGGAAGGAACGATAAGAAGGAATATTTCTTGAGGAAGGGTAGAAAGAGGAAAAAACGAGAAATCAAGAAGATTTCCTCTTGATAAATCACTTGTTCGGTTTTTATTTTTATTTCAGTTCATTCCAAAGTGCATTGCTTGTGTGTCTGTGTGTGCTCCTGTCTTTTCCTCTCTCGAGATTATTGTGATGTTGATGGGAATGAAGTAGTTGGTGTAGGTTGGTTGTTATAAGAGTGTGCGGCTGGTTGGTCTTAAGCTTAGTTGAGGTAGCTCAAGCTGATGATGATAATGTGATGTGGTGGGGAAATAAAGGGAAGGAGGAGATTTTAAAGAAGATTTCTCACTTTTTCCCATTGATAGACTTCCACTTGTTCTTTAGCGTAATATCTCTCGAGAGACTCGAACCTTTTTAGACATTGTTGTAGTGCACTGTAGATTGGAGATATAATATTCTCCTTATGCGTATTTCCACTTGTGCTGGTAATGCACTCTTTATAGGAAGACATCAATCCTTCCCTCCCGTCTTTCTTTTTTAACAACTGCATGTACATAGTGGATGACGATATTTCTACTATCTGCTGTGTAAGTCATAGAACTGTTTCAGTACTAAGGGCAAGGGCAGCTTTGTATGCATGACACAGTAGTGTGTTAAGTAAATCCATTCATAAAAGTAAGGATGATACTTTCACGGCTACGAGCATTCTAAAGACAATAATTCTGCAGTACAGAATAAAGAAGGGAAACTACATTCAGTAAAGTAGCAACTAAAAATGAATGGGTTCATCTTCCAGTTCAACTTATCCTGAGCTGGCTGAACTCAAATAGCACACGCACTCAACAGCGAAACTTTCAAAATTATTTTTTTAATCATTGTTGTAGGTTGTGGGAAAATGTGTACTTTTTGGCATTTTGGGTAACAATCATGATTGATATTGTACTTTTAGACAGAAATGGAGTTTTACATTAAAATCAAAACCCGTCATAAAATATTGTCTATTAAATTATGCGTCTTACATATCTGTACAGAGATTCACATAGTTAATTCGATTTTGACTTTTAGAGTTTTACTCAACACTCTTTTAAAGAAGCAATTTTTAATAAAATCTACACTTCTAATTTTTGACCTTATTTTAACTCTTTTTTAATGCTATCCTCCTCCAGATGGTCTTTGCTATGTGAATTATGATGAGAAAATTGTCACAAGAATTTGTTGCTGCATGATTATTATGTGGTGTGACCATTTGTAATGTGGAGCTAAGTAAATGTGAAAGTATAAAGATATTTTTATGCTCCTTCTTACAGCTTGTATGCGCATTCTATTCTTAAAAGCCATGAAGGACCTGTTCAAAGTTATTAGCCTGAGAAATGTCATTGGGAACACTTAACATAGCTAAAGAAGAACTATGCTAATGGTTTTGGTTTTGGTTAAGAAAAGATAGCTTGGGTTTTGGCTGTAATGTCAACGGATATAAGGAATAAGCGCTTGTAAAGGAAAATTAAATGTGAATGAAGGATGTGAGAAGGGTTGGAAATAAAGAGCAAAAGGAATTCCTAAAATAATTAGAAGGAAATGTTGATACTGCTAATTAGCTTGTGGTTCTATGCGAGGACAAGAATAGAAAACTTGTGTCCCTGCGGACTGCAGCATTAACATCATGACATGGTAATAATGGCATTGTACAACACACACTCGAAATTGCATTAGAGTCCTTTTAAGTAAAACTTACACATTTCACAGAACTAATTTTGTCGAGATCCACTTCCTATAGACGTGACACGCTGAAATAAATTCATTGCAGCGAATTTGTACATCTTCAGGGCTCATTAGAGATACATTAAACATTTTGGAAGCATCAAGCAAGTGAACAATGAAAATGAATGTGTCTCTCCTAGGAGTTTTTCTATCTCACACTCTAAAAATGAACAATTTAGTTATTTGTTACACAAAAACTAATTTCTGAATTTTGTTGTTATTGTTTCAGATTGTATTCAACTGCAAATCTACCGAGACGAGAAAGAAAGAGCCCGAAATGGACATACCAAAGCGTCACTGTCACTTCAACATTTCCTCGCAATGGAATCCGGTACGTCTTTGTAACCATTTCTGAAAATTTCCAGGTTATTCCTTCGTCATCGTCCTTCCCCATCATCACATTATCAGATCAGATCCCAACCCATGTTCGTTTTTTTGTATTTCGACAGTTTTTTCCAACTTCTGTTTTTGTGATAGTTTACTCACACACAAGTTACGATTATCCTTACACTTACAAGCCCTGTCATGTGTTTTCCCAGTCGTCTTTCTATTTTCCCCTTTACTTTATATCTTATGTCCAAGATTTTCATCAGCAATTGTGTAAGGGATTTCTTGTACTGAATAATACACAAGGCGACTGCTACTATTGCACTACTGGTTAGATATTGAGTTAAACCCTTTGGAGGAAAGATGTTTGCAGACTACCAGAATCTTTTTAGTGTGTGACTGTCTGCATGTCATGTCATGGTAGTGCAACCTCAGAAGAATTCCCGACGATAAAGATAAATGTTGTTTTTCCAGAGTTTGACAGATGAATCTGTAGTTTTGTGTACTTTGTAATGTTTTAGTAGTGCAATAGTAGAAAGTGTATAAATTGGGTTCTTGTGATGCAGATGATGATGATGGTGTGAAGTGAAGAATAAGAAAAAGTTGAGAAAACTTTTCTGTATCATTAGCTTGTCAGAACAGAGCTAACAGGAGTTATAATCGGGTGTGTAGAATTAGGCGCTCTCTAATTGTACCTTTCAGCTCTGTTTTCTCTCTGTATATTTATTCTGTACCAGACGCACATTGCTCAAACAACTAATCAGCCTCTTTTGTCTGGCTCGTCTGTCATTACAATCCTTTTCTTCATTTTTCTTCGCTCCTGATGATATAATTATATGTAACACATTTGGAAAGTAAATTGTGATGACTTAATTGTTATTATTATTATGACAATAGTATAAATGCTATTCCATTAAAAAGTAAATGTTTGCTTGAGATAAACTGAATTATCGATTTGAATTTGAACTTTAAGAAAGAGAGTCGCAGCAAACATTTTTATGGTTGAGAAAAGTGTAGGACCCAAATACAATGGACACTTGAACTCATTATGTTTTACTCGATGTACTCTTTTACTCACATGAGTAATTCACTTAAAATATAGATCATGACAAGTCATAAAAATAATTGTATAGCTAATAGAGCAATTTTGTTTAGTTTCAAGCATTCATCAACTTAGAAGAGCAACAGAGATCATTACAAGCTGATAAGTAGACTCCTTAGTTGTTACTTGTTACATATTACTGCACCGTATTCCTTTGCACGGTTTAACGTGTAAAGATTTTATCTGACACAGCTAAAGTGTGGGAACAATAATCAGTGCAGTAGAAGGGAAGTAGCTTGGAGGTTTATTAATCTTGACTTTTTTATGGTGAGCTCGTACAGTACACACAGATATATTTATTACAATATTATGTAACGAGTAACAACACTAGCATATACTAAGAACGCTTTATTTTAACCAGAGCAGAGTTACTAGGTAAGTATATGTATAAGGGACACGGACATAATCACATATAGTTCATAATATATTTTAAATGCGTATAAGCAGGTAGTGAGTGTTAGAGGAGGTGCGAGAATAACATGATTAAAATACGAAGGAAAGGCAAGTGAGTTCAGAGTTCAGTTGACGGGAGAGCAGTTTTAGACGAGAGCGTTCAATGAATAAAGAAAAGAAGGGGACGGAAGGATGTAGATTGTAATTATGATTGATGAAGAGAACCACTATGCCGATATACCCCATATAACACACATAATAATATTATATACTGCATACTGCATAGTAAAAGTTTAAAACTATTTTTTTACACAACACACAGGTCCTCTACTTGCATTTACTATAAGCAAAAAAGAGTGTCTATGTAGAGATACTAATTTAAATGTACATGTAGGAGAATGTGCACTGTTGAGACGAGAATAGAATGAAATTATACAAAGAGGTATGCATAATAAAGTCTTTTGATGAGACTGAACTAGGAAGAAAAGTCTGAGTGAACGATAGTTAAAAAGAGGGAGACTGATTTCAGTCTCCTTCCTTGTAATCTTCCTACACATGCCCTTCTCTGTAATGAATGAATGAATTATTGAATAAAATCTGTCCAGACTCGCGAGACAAGATTAATAAGTTTCAGTTAGAGTGGAATTATACACACAGCTTAGTCTATATACACTCTGCACTTTACTTTTGTGTACATATATTATTACCCTAATATTATGTGTAAGAGGAAAGTTGGAAATTACGGAGGATTTTTTTGTACTTTATTATGATACGCTCTATTGCTCGTCTATGAATGATGTTGTTGTGTTGTAAAATTGTATTGATATAAGATGAATGTTAACTGAGAGAGTTTTGATGTGTACTAATGAGTGTGTTGTTGATTGTGATATTTATTTCTTTTTAATACCAGGGTTCACTCTGGACAAAGAGTCGCACACGTTGGGGATCATTTGTCATGACTTGAGTGTCGTCCTTGCGTTTGACAATCGGGAACGATTGATTCAGTGGAGTGTCCGAATCGCTAATAATCTTGGAGAGGGTCAACAGTTCCTTGTTCAGTTGGCCAGTGCACCTCCCAAGTCGAAACTCAGTCCTGGCCCTGTCAAACTCCATGTCACCGATAAAAAATTCTGTCTCACTGGCGGCATCCCACCGAAGCTCTTGGGGGCTTGGGAAGTCTCTCATCTCAGGTACCTAATGCGCACTTTGTGAATTCTAATCGGAAAGTAATGTTACAGCTTATTAAGTATAGCGATTGCTAGTGATATCTAGGCTATTCAGATTTTTATTATGGCCCTGTGCGGACGTGTCGTAAATCTGTTCTTTGCATGTTTCTAGTTTCTACCAAGTTTATGAAAAATTAGAAATAATATCATGATCTTTCACATATGCGACGTTTCGAAAGGAATATAAATGTAACGCACTTTGTTCGGGAAATTACTCTCCGAAGTGTTGTACAGATTTATTACAAACGCCAAACTTTATGACTACTTTTCCTTTTTGCACAGTTTCAGTTTATTACTTTACTGTATCAATACTGCAGGTTCTTCGGTCTATGCCCCTTGCAGTCGCAAAATTGTTAGAATGAGGAGAATTGTAGAAGCTAATGCGAAATAGTGAGCAGGGAATACTGCGCCGCTCATAGTTGAACCGAGGCTTTTTTTAACAGTTTCCGTTTTCTTTTGAATTATCAGTAAAGTCTTTATTTTATTTTATCTTCATGAAAACTGACGAAAAATTGATCGTCTAGTATTTGGGAAAAGAAATTAAAACTGTATATCCGTCATTACTACTTTGTATTCTACTGAGACTAAATTTATTTATATAACTCTAATTTTCACAGACGCTATGGACTAATGGACGGTCGATTGGTTTTCGAAGGAGGCTCACGTTGTGGGAAAGGAGAAGGAGTTCACGTTCTTGTTCCAGATCCTCCACAAGTCAGTTCTATCCTTGACGCACTGGACATGTCATCCAAGGGGCAATTAGTGCGAATGCCGTCAAGAAGATTCGGATCAGGTATAAAACCCAGAACATAATATACCCCATATAATCCTCTCTGGGAAAGCTACAGTAATTGAATTCCTCCACGGACAATTTTCGTAATTTTAATTTAGTGGCTTATCAAATATGATTCTGGAATTAACAATTCTCTGAAGAATTAAAGAAGCCTTCCTTACATTCTGTGGCATGATCTTTTTTGGTATTCATTATTCCACGCAGCTTGAAAAGGCTCCACGCGAACTGAGAAAGTCAGAAAGTTAACTCTACTACAGCTGCTCTTTTCTTCTTCGTAAAGTCTGTGCTGTACAATAATGAAGAAGCTTATCACATAAGTTTATCTCAGACGCATTTGCATGAATAATGAATTTTTTAGCATATTGTACGAAACCGAGCCGTGTGTGTGTCGTCTCGTCGTGTGCACTAACTTTCTACAGACTTGAGTCACACGCAGCTCTGCGAAAGCATTAACCAACTATGTACACAGTAAGAGTACATTACTTACACACAACACACGGCAATTCATTATTTTAGCGAATGTGTTCTATCTGCAGTCTCTGTACGAAGAATAATGTAGACACACACACTCAGTTCCTCTTAAGCACAACAAAGCTGAAGATTGTGGTAGCTGCTACTGTTATATTACACAGGAGCTTAATATAAGAGTTTTTGTTATGTATGAGGACGTTTTATACGGGGAAGGAAGTAAGAAGACAGTGGATGTAGTAGTTTAGTGGCTGACAGTCAAGTTCAGACCAGAGAAGAAGAATGTTTTTCTGTGCATGGGAAATTACATAAGAGAAATGGGCAATGAATATTCAGCGAGTGGGAGCGAGTAGGTCTAGAGAATGAGTACTTGCAAAGTCACAGCTTGAAAAGATTAGCTGAATTGCCATTAGCCACGCAGGGAACTGCAAAGGATGTACTGTACGAGATAGGAAGAGGAGCATTTACAGATTTACAACAGGCACAAAGATACTATTCAACATTTCCCCAGTAATTCCAATGGTTTAGCAATTCCCGGTATAATAAATGGCTAATCCTTATGTGATTTATGTTGTGAAACAGTTGTAGACTCACCCCGGAAGTCCATGACCAGTCGATTATCCGAAATGCGCACAGCTCTCCCCGCAGAGTCCTCAACCAACATTTCCATGAACACAACAACAACTGCCAGTTTGAGCATTGTGGCTACAATTTCCCCGACTCCAAGAGAAAGTCGGAGTGCTGAAGAACTTTGCTCTGTGTGCAATGTTCCTGGCCCGGGAGTGCAAACAGGATCTTTTTGGATGTCTTCGGAAGCGTCGTCCCGATGTGACTTGGACAGTTGTGACAATTTGTCAATTGCCATGTGTCCGGAAGACTCGCAGCAACATGTTCATGGAAATAGCAAACCTCCTTTGTCACCCGCAAGAAATATTCAAGGACAACCTCTTCAGATCGCCAAGCCGCTACCGTCTGCAATGGAGCGATGTTTGTCATGCATGTCAAAACTAGGACAACAAGGTCAAGATGTGTTAAGCCCTTCTTGGACTATGGATTTGGGTGTGTCTTCTTCGACGTCGGTTGTGGGAGCAATGTCCACGGCTACAGGCGTTCCTCAAGGGAGTATCGGGTCAGGAAACAGTGACCGATTGTCTATTTCCAGTCATGGCAGCAGCAGCGGCGGTGGTGGAGTCACCGAATTTTGCTATGATACTCCACGTTCGGTTTTAATGGCGGAGATGAGACGGGCACGTGCCAATACACCACCAGGCGTTTTTGCGAATAATGGAATGCAAACGAGCAGCAATTCTTGCTGTCAAACGAATGGAAATATTTCCGGGAACTGTTTGAGCAATACATTCTCTTCTGCTGGACAGACTCCTCCGACAGCATCGCAAGGTCCTTGTTCCTCCCCACACAGAGCAGCTCCCGTGGTAGTTCGAAATGGACACGGTGGATGTTCCAATTCTAGTCAATGCCGAGATAACACTGGTGGAAATACATCGAGTGCTTGTGGTTTCGCTGTGACGCCTGCAGGATGTGCGAACGGTTGTCATTGTCAAAATCATCGAAGAGTTATATCCGCACATGGAAATAATGGAAACAGCCCCATTTACTACAACAGTGCTGTAGAGCAGAAAGTACAGGGAGCTAAAACACCGATAAATCTTCATCCGGCAGTCGGACCTGGACCAGGTCCATACGAAAATTACGATTTCCCTCGGTGTGCTCCAGCTCTCCCTGTCGGGATGTCCAATCAAGGCAACTGTTTTGGGGGAAACCTCGCCGCACCTTCATCAATGTCAACTATCGACTGGGCCAAGGTAAATAATTCAACTGTATTTGTGTTTTGCCTCTCCATTCTTTGTTCAACAACAAATGCTCATTTCTTTGTTCCCCCACTCCCTGTATGAGTAATACTAGTAGATAGTCGAAATTAGCTTTGTAAAACGTGACAAATTACAGTGGGGTCAACAGTTACATTGAAATATGTCCATTATTTGCCACAGCTACCTAACATGTTTCTAAAATGAATTATTTTGTAAAATTGCAGAAGCAAGCAATGGATCGAAGCTCGATGGCTTCATCTGCCATGGGATCAGGATCAGATTCACTCTCCGAATTTTACGATACTCCTCGGAACGGCGGTTGTGGTTCTTCTGGTTGTGGTAGCTGCTGTCCAAATGGAAATGGTCATGGTAATGTTATGTGTCACTGCTGCTCACCAACTCCTCCTTCAGGACAATCTCAACAGGCACCGCACCAACAACAACTCCCACACCAACATACGTATCAACAAATTCAACATTCTCATTATCAAAATGCTGCGTCTATTTTGGCACGGGAGGCTTTAGAAAATTACGATGTGCCCCCTGCCTGTCCGCATTCCCATGTTCCTGTTGCAGCCGCTGCTAGTGGAGCAGTTCCGGTGAAAGATGTCCATCCTAAAGCTCTGACAAGCCAAAGAAGTGTCAACGGTGAAGGTAAAATGCCTCTTGTGACTGGATCGTTGCCAATGCGAACTTCAGCTGCTGCGAATCCTTCAGTGACTCATCATCCAAATCCAAACGCAATTTATGCTCAAGTGGACAAATCAAAAAAGACTCCGAGAAATCTCCCTCCTCCCCATCCTCATCAAACTCAACACGCACAAAATGTTGACTCCTGTGATAATCATCCTCTGTATGAAAATCGAAACGCACAACACGAAATAATGCTTCAACAGCAACCGAATTACATGAATGTAGAAATGAAACCTGTAGTTGCCCTGCCTCCTAAATCAAAACCTTGTCCTCCCATCCCTCAGCACAGTAACCATCACCAGCGTGGACCAATGACTCCACTTCAATATCCCCCAGATACAATAAATCAGTCTCCTCAAGCTCAGAAGGCATTGAGCAACTATGTCAATTTAGAATTCGCTGATTCCTTGCAATTGTACGAAAATTCTAAGGAGGTTAATATGCACCGAGAGCAAATAGAGCTAGTCCAGTGTCCCAGTCAGAATCAAAGTCAACAGCAGAACCAAAGAGAAGAACGTGGTGAGAAAAGTACAGTGAAAGCAGATGAAGCATCCGCAGTAAGTGACCCAGTAGTAGAAATTAAAGAAAACGATTATGAAAACACAAGACAAGAATCTACTGCTCAAAATCAATCGGACGAAGCTGAAAAGAATGTAGAAAGCGGGATTGGCACTGCCAGTGGAAGTTTTGACGAGAATTCTTCTAGTTCTGCTTCCGGTAGCAAGGCAAGTGGTTCTGGGGCTGGTGGAAGTCAAGATGCTGACGACAATGCTGTGAGTCTTCCACTCCGACGATCTTCCAGTGTTCCCTGCAAAGGTGGTCATGCTAATAGAGGGTCTGCGAGTTCCAGCGATTCTGGTGTATCTGGAGATGGCGGATTGTTTTTCGACGATTCTTCCCCTCTTAACGATATTGGAAGGTTAATAAAATTATCTCAAGTGTCAAAAAATAAAATCTCACAACTTTTTCCTGTACAGAAGGAATCTATAATTTAAACTTTTTTATTTCAGTTTATGTCTGCATGAATCACTTCCAAGAAAATCGCAACGCCCGTCTCCAAGCGCCTCAAATGGGAAGAACACGTCTGCAACATCCACTCCGAAACCGCAAGAGTCTTTGGAATTAGAAAATGAATCTACTGAAGCAGACGGTTCCCCAGTGGATCCACTTTTAGCGCAAAGGCACTATGAAACGATAGACGAGCTAGAACCTAAAATGACATCACTTGGTGCTCATCATCTGGGTCATGCGATGGCAATGACGACGTCGACCGCGAATCAAATTCCACATCCTGTGAATCCTGTGGTGGCTGCAGTGAAATCCTCTGAATCCACCCGGTTAAGAAATCCTATACCTCTAGTCTCTGATGCGAACAGTACAAGTAGCGGCACTTCCGATATGTCTGATTACATTGAAACTCTGTCTTCTTGCTCACGTGGCTCAAGTGACACAGTGACGAGCGTCATGTCTCACGTTAATCTTAACATATCATCTTCTCCTAAAAAATCCACAAATATGAAACCTCGCTCAGGAAAAGAATACTATAAAATTGACCGAGCAATGTTTAAAACGGACTGAGAAAATGTTTTCCTCTAAAACTTAATTATAAATTATGTCATTCTCACTTTGTAAATATGTCAAAGGAAATAATTTGATCAAATCTGATCTATAATGTACAAAATTTTCCGAACTTGTAAATTCCTACTCATAGGGCTTACTCTTATTGCCTAAAATACGGATAATAATTGGAAACCATTGTAAACCAATGGTCTGTCAGGGAAATGTTCAACTGTCAATAATAATCTCTGTATTGATGTCAATAATTCTTGTGGTCTTGTCTTGAAAGTGCCGTTTGTCATTTTTACATATTTAGCAAAGTGTAGGATATTTAGCAAACAAATTGTACATTTGTACCATAACTTTGTACATAAAATTATTACTTCACTCGCTTAAAAATTAAGCTTTCCATATTTATATCTGTAATTATTATATTATATTATAAATAGTCATGTCATAGTATTCAAGTTTAAAAAATTAATAGAGTAGTAAGGTAAGGTAGTGTAGTTTATATCGTAGGAAGACATAGTAAATAGTTTATATTACTGTATTATCCTAGATGTAGATGTTTAAGCACATAGTGTTACTAGTTGTAGTAATAAAATATTAGCAAAGCTTCCGACGTCAACACAACAACGTGTTGAACAAAAAACAGTTTGCATACAGATACAGTACACGGAGTATGTCAAAACTAATTACAAATATTACAATGTCTCACTCTGTACAGATATTAAATTAGATTGTTAATTACAGGTCTTAAATTAGTTTTAAGAGTAAAAACTGTTAGTCTCAATGTGAACGTACTTTAAATGAATTTATTGAGGTATTGTATGTGTGCAACTGTTATTAGTTGTATAAGTAAATATGAACAATGAAGGGAAGAGAAGCATGAATTATATAGTCCATATTATACAATAGACGGATTAATTAGTGACCTACCTCATCATTTTTGTTAAAGGTGCCAATCAGTAAAGAATACCGTAATACTATTGTTAACAATATATTATATTATAAATTTATACTTATTGTAAGTTGTATAAGATTTAGTATGATTCTAATTTTTTCTTTAGTACCTATTCTACCTATACTACAACACAGCTTTAAATTAGGTTGCTCTATGCAGAAAAATCATTGTTGTGTTATAAATTGTAAACAAAATTGATTCCTGTAAAAGGGTGAAACGTGTTAATATTATTGACTGTGGAAAAATTATGAATTAATTTCCCAGACATATAAAACAGATTTGGTAAAAAATGCTTATCATCTGTGTTGAGAAATTGCAGTCATTATGTTGATAATCACATTACTATACGAATCGTAATAAGCTAAAATTATTAATTATTTACCTCTTTAATTTATGTTATCATTTGGTTCGACCAGAAAAGTGTAAATGATTCATTTCAGTTTTCTCTGCTACTTGCGCAGAATGTGTATCATGTATATATTGTACAGTGCCTATAAGCAAAGACTGTATATAGAAATTAGCAATTAGTAAATGTTATATTATAGGAAAATCGATAGAATATTAATCAAACCTATACGAAAGTAGAGAGTAGATGTGTAATTCCTTAAAATTATTAAGATTATTATAGCTAGAGAGGTTGGTAAATCGAAAAATAAAAGTGCATAATTATACTACAGTCTGTAGAAAACTCGACAGTCCGAATGAACTTTCGAAATCTTCAGGCATCAGGCGTAATAATGTAGATTCGGTATATTATAGTCCCGTCGTATGTCGTGCAGCATTTCGTTACAGTAATAAACTATAATACGATATAATATGAATTATAAGAGACAAAAATGAAAATCGAGTAAAATGTATTGCTGCTACTAGTTGAAAGCAAACGAGAAATTGTTGTCTGTAGAAATACTGGTAAACTTAAATCGATTTCATACCTAAATAGTCTTTGGTGTATGACACACTTATAATTATAGGGAATTATTAAGTAAATAAATAATTAAATTAACCTTCTTTTGTTCAAATTGTTCATTCTTTATTATTTGCAAACAAGGATTAAGCATACTATCATTATTTGCGAGCATATATGCATACACAACCAATATCCTCTTCCATTAACGAATCCAAATTGATCGATCGTTTTGAACAAAGGCATATCCAGGATTCTGAAATGGAAGGATGGGACTCGAACGGTTTGGGAGGTGTTCAGGGTAACTTTGTCAAAGAATCCTTTTTTCCGGAACCTGGGGAGATGGCTCAAGCCCGGTGAACCCATACGTAGATACACTCTTGGTTTTGAACATTTGAGTGAGCCATATTTTAGATATACGTAAGTAAAAAACTTATCTGGCTTAGTTAGTTAGAGTTCGTTAGTTAGTTAGTATATCAATGCAGGAAACAAATTAATAATTAGCTATAATACCCTTGTGCTATAATTTTCCTTGTGATGTCAATTTTCTAACACAAAATAAAATATTCAGATAAAATCGGGTCCCAAGAAGTTTCTTGAGTTTTCATAAAGCTCCCTCGACCTTAATGTTGATTTAATAAACATTAAACCTCCTCAATTACCAAATACCTGCAATTTTATCCCACAATTCTTTTTTAAATTCCATAATCTTCTTTTAACACGGAACTCACAGTTTATCTTGCTATTCTGTGTTCATTTAAAAATCTATTTTCCCAGAAAATATGTATATTTTTGTAAAAAAACTAAGTACTTATTCTTATTTCTTAGATCTTTAGTCTTGTAATGTTGCTTTAAATAATACCTATATACTACCTACTCAAAAATAATGGATGATGTAAGCGAAAAACTCACCAGACGATTTTTATGCCAAATGATCGCATTGTTTTTTCATAGACCACTTCAAAAAAATTGCATTTTAATTAGTGTATTTACTACAATAGATTGAAGTGATTTATGTCCATCACACTTTCATTTACTTGCCAGAAATGAATGTGGTCCATTTCATGTACAGAAGCTAAATTGTTTCGGACTATTGAATAAAGAGATAATACTATGTAGGTATATTCAACCCATGTTTATCTATTAAAGTAGGAGAAATACATTACTATATTATAATTATGTAGGCCTACAACGAATTTTCAATCAAATGATGACAAACACCCAACATTACTGAGTAATTATTTACACAAGCCGGATGTTAATGGTTCTGTTGTTGTTGCCTTTGAGGTTTGACAATTTAGTTGCTTTGTTTTTTCTGTGTGGTTTGATAGAATACTACGTACTACGTACGTTGATTCCAATAATGACTAACTAAGGCATAACAATATATTGCAGTCGTTCATATACAAAATACAATTATTTATTTCCAATGCAGTGAATAAAGCAATAGAATTTCCCCTTGTAGTCTATTTTGGACATTCCCTATTTTGAGAACCCGTCCACGAATATAACACGTAATATGTAACGATAATACGTAAATAAGTAAAGCATAACAGTTTAGATATTTTATTTGCACTTAGTAAGGAAATCAATATACCGCAGACATAAGTAAGGACTTACTAAGCTCACAATACATTTTCCCCATTTTATTGGATTTCATTGAGTAAAATAAAATATTGCATTGATATTCTCAAAGTAGACGCATCGTCGATTTCATCTAAAGGCTGCATAAAATGGGTCCCTTCATCAGATTATCAGTGTTATGCGTTCTTCTGACTCTCCACTTTTCATCTGGATTTAAGCAAGAAGATGCAGATATGGAGTTTGAGGTACACATCTCGTTTCAAAATTCATAAAAAAATTAGTGAGACAATTAATTACAGTATTCTACTTTTATTTGCACTGTATAGAAACATTAATTTATATACATATATTTACTGTATGCAGCCGATTCACATTCCATATTCCAATTAGCAATTGTAAGATTTAGCATGTTAGAATTTGGCTTTTAATCCTTGATTCAGAATATAGTATTATAGTGATCATTGTATAGATCATATTATATGAAATGTGTGCCACACCCACATTATATCTACAAAATCACATTTATTTCTTTACGAGATACACAAAAGACGCTTCTATCAACGATAGGGAACTGTGAAATACTAATAGAAGTATGAAGGTATATAATTAATTCATGAATTTTAATAAATGACGATAATGACGAAATGAAAAGCAAAGAAATAGATTTGATACGTTACATATCAACTTGAACAGTGGTACAGTAAAGAAAAGAGTAAAGTAACAAGGAAAAATTTACTTTTGGATGAATCAACGTGTAACATTCTGTATATAATAATAAAATATGAACATACTGCTAATAAAATGACCTGAAGTTATTAAGAAATATAAAAATAATTTGCCGTTACATTTTAATGAATGGAAAGTAAAACAATATAAATATGTATAATTGTATAGCAACTTATTCGTTTTGGCTAATCTTATTATTAAAGAACTTGGTTATGTGTTATGTATTTAGGTTGGCAATTATACAAAATCTATTGTGCGAGCATGACAGGTTCGAGACTTTCAAAGTGTTACTTTAATTTACTTTTATTTTATAAACATTGCAGTTATTAGATTTTCGGGGACGAGGGGATTCAGGGGAAGTGAATGCTGGGTCTTCGGAAACGAACGATGTATCTTCGCAAGTTCCTAATTCTAGAGATCCTAAGCGCTGGTATGAAAGGATTGAAAAGGTAAACACTTAAATCTCCACCACTGCTCTATTCTACAACTATACCGTTACACAGATACGTACTAGGTTTTCTCGTTTCGTAAAATATCTTTCCTTGTTAATACGATTAAAATGAATAAATTAAATACAAATTGCTTTAATTCATGCATTTCTTTCTCTAACTTTGCAGGATGTTATCCAAAGACTCAAAGAAAAGGCCGACAAGTTGAAAGAAAGCTACAGCCGTAATAAACGAACAAACTGAAGGGCAAAGGACTAATAATAGTAACTTGTACAGTTGTAGAATAAAAATAGTTTGCTCTCATTCTGCTTTTAGAAATTATTAGAGCTTAATAGATAATAAAATATAAGTTCTATAAATTAGAGTGTAGAATCTATACACAAATGAATAAAACAAAATGCCAAAGTATGATTATGTAATTTCTGTGTATCACCACAATTTTAATAAATTATTAGTAATACTATTATTACAGGTAGAGCTAGGAGATCAGATAATTGATTTATGTAGGTAGGTATATTCTAAAAGTTCCAAAAGTTAAGTAAATAAAAATATTATGACAATTAGTAAAAAATTATGTTTTGAATCATTTATTTTGCATATTATTATACCCAGTGTTTTCTAAGATCATCTGAGGTTTTGTTTATAATTAAGTCGGTCAATGTGGCGTTGATCTGTCTTTACAAGAATACACACCATGATAAAAGTACACTGAAAATCATACACTTTCATGAGCGAACTACAGCAGTAGTAGACACGTAATTTTATCGATGGAAGCATGAAATCAATTTCTATACTCAGACCTTGAACCAGGAAAAAAATGAAAAAGACGCACCCAAATCAATGCGCATGATATTTACTCATGTTTCTCCGAAAGGGAAATGCAATTTTGATGAAATATTTCTCTTAACTGTATTCTCCAAGAAAAGTTTTCAAGCGGACAAAGTAATGGTGGTAATTATGGATGCTGCTTCAGTCTACTGCAGAAACTAAATATTGTGATAGTGCACATACAAATATTTTACACAAGCAAAGACTTCTTTGCTTTATGAGTTTCAATTGAGACAAATCATGTTTCATTCATGGTGTCTTTATTTTTACACACGTATACATATACATGTACGTGCTTGCAACTTGCATGTACGTAAATAAGTATAGTATGTATGTATATGGTATCCCAATTCCAATAGTAGAACAATTGACAATAGCAAATTAAGCAAATTAAAAATGAAGCAATATAAACAATTGAGAAATATTTTAAGATTGGTCAGTGTAAAATAAAATCTCAAAATACAATTGCCCATATTTTATATGTACAGTAGTGGTATGTAAGATACATTCATCTGATGTATTTAATTTACCCAGAAAAATTACTGCAGGATTAGATTGAAATGATTGAATAAACACACTGCTGATGGATTGACATTATTTCTGCGAAAGTATCTTTCGGGAGATTTTCCAAATGCTAGGCAGAAAAACTTTCTGGGCAATAAAAACTAGAAAATTAATTCCTACTGAAATTTTTTCAAATAATCAAATAACAAGGAAGGATTTGTCTTTAAGTTGAACAAATAGTTTCCAGAAGAATATTCTTGCATGTTCTTTTGCAATCTCACAAAGTAGAATTTGTTTGTTTTTGTTTGTCAGGTTATCGTGCTACCAAAGTAAAAGTAGTGTTCTTCAGGAACAAAAGAATTTCAACCCTGATATATGTACGAAGATATTTACTACTATAAACTGAAACAATTGTGTCGTTTTCAGAAATAATAATACTGCAAGTCTGAATTCCAAACTGTGTAAAAATGTTCTCCTAAAAAATTCCAAAAATACATACACCACAGCTTATAAGTAACCTGCGAATAAGTATGCAGTTATTCGGTGATGTGTTTATCGTGCTTAATGTGGAATGAACGAAATAAATTAATTTTGCAATTAGTGACAAAGATGTGGCAATATTAGCATTATCGCATTTCGTCGATAAGAAGGTTTAGATTAAGATACGGTGGCAGTGGTGGTAAGATGAGGACGGTGAGAAAAGAGTTATTGGAACAGTTTCAATGATGCATCGTATAGACATAGCGAAAAAGGAAAAGTATACAGGAATACTTTATCGCATTAGTTCTCTACGACTGTGTGCTTGAAGTTTCCTATCCGTTGTTGCCGTTCGTCGTCAGTGTAGTCGTTGAAAAGCCTCTCTACAGCACACTTCTACGTAGAACTAGAACTCCGAAAGTGCTTGCTGGTTAATATCAAGAAAGAATTTACAATATTTCCATTGCTAGAGACCGTGTCGTCTTTTCTGTAATTCTGATGCATTAACTCATTGTACTCCTTCTGCGATTTCACTTCGTTTCGTATTCGTCGTGTCATTAAGTTTACAGCAGTGTTATTCGGCTTATGTCCTTGATCACATCTTCGCTTCGATCGCGCACAAACGAGAACAACATTTTAGCAGCAGTTTTGCCTGTTGTCGAAGTAAACTCCAAACTTCGATTCTAATTTCACATATTTTTCTTGTTCTTCTACATTCTATTCAAAAATTCTTGCAGAACACAAATTATCCCCAGTGTGATAACAACTTTTCCAAGAAACTGCCTTTGAGGGGTAGACATTGGTTGGACAGGACTGCGGAAGATAAATTCTAAAGTAAGTTTTTGTTGTGTGGTTGTTTTGTTTATAATATTTAATTTCTACTTTTTGTTGCATTGTTTGTAGCTCACAGAAAGCTTTATAGTTACATGTTACAGTTCCAATCTCATACTGTTAGCTTCTCTGTTCTTTTCTCGAAAAATCTTTATTTTATTATATTGGAAATTTGGAAACCTTATTGGAGTTTTTTATCTGGAATATTTCTTGACTTAACTGAAGACGCTTTTTGTATGGATCGTCAATGAATGACTAATATTTATATGATGTGTCATAAGCTATTTTTCATGCCATCATATCACCATAATATAGTTGCCGGAAAAATTAAAGCTACAACTTTATGTGTACTGAGTACAAATATTTTGGTTTAGCTGAAAGGATTGGATATCTGTGTATTGATAAGGGAAATGAGTAAACAAGTTCCAAATGACAAGCTTCCATCTTAGATGCATAATGGAAAGTCGGGTATTAGTGTTATTTTATTACCATTGGATATCTATTGGATTATTTTTCTGCGTTGTTTCTTTTCGCCGAAGGAAGAACAACGCTGGTCATGAATATCGATTTTCGTATTTTTCATCTGACGGTCGTTTCCACACACCTTCTTTGAAATGATATCATATTTTGCCTCGTCTAGTTGTAGACTACGGTGTGCCAGAATCAGATGTTCATTACCATTTCCATGGCCATCACCTTCCGTAGTCGCATTCTAGGGGAATATCCAAAATCGACAGTGTTCGGTCGGTCTGCCAGATATACTCGAGCAAACACAAACGAAGTATTCAGCAATTTCCCATCAGTTTTAGCTCTGAGTCTGACTCTGCTCAATTCACTACAGCAACTCCTCACGATCCTCATTCACCACTTGCATCGCTCTGCAGCAACAGCTAACAGCACAAGTTCGTTCCTTGCGTAGCCTGGCTAGGTATACACTTTTGGTTTTCCCTTGAAAACTCTTTAGGTGCTTTTGCTACACTACTGTTATTCGTTTCTGGTCTTCGGCTATTTGGCTGCATCATGCATTCGTAAGTCCATACTCTTCTCTAGTTTCTCGAGCACAGCATTGAACACTGCTAGACTTAGCCTGCAGAGCCCATCTCCAACAAACCAACATCGGCTGACAGGAAAACTTCGTTACAAAAACTTAGAGATGTTCAGTATTGGATATATCTAGAAGGACACGGAGGCTATCCATGAAAAGTCATCACTGCATCGTGGCACCGTCACAGCAGATCCCAGACTTTTTCTTTCAGTCGCAGTTTTAGATTATTCGACATCAACATTTCCCTGTTCATCTTGCATTTCTTATTCTCACAGCAGTTTTTTAACAGGTCTCTAGGAAGTAGTCAATTGTAGTTTCGATTTCTGGAGAAATTATTGAATATTTCTGTTGAATCTTATTGTCATAAACGAAAAATAAAATTTTGATTTCGAATATCTTAATTTTAGGTTCGGAAATGTCGGTGTCAACAAATGCCCAGTATTTTGCCTGCTGCGGCCAAGGATTTCTTACAAAAGAAGGATTTGCCAAACACAAATTGGAAAAACATTCCCAAATCATCAGTTTTGGTAATTCTCCGTCTGTGAATCTAAGGCGGATGAATTCGGGAGCGGGAGCAATGAAGATTGATATAGTTCCTTCTAAAAGTATGACCATATCTGTAAGAACAATTGATCAACAGTCGCAGCGGCAGCCACCACCCCTCCCGCCGCTTTATCCTCAGCCAAGTACATCTGCGGCTGCTTACCAAACAAGAGGAAATGGTAATTTTAATGGCAATGCAAATACAAACGGAGAAACGGGAACCGAAGAGTCTAGTCAAGATGATATGGAATATCCAAATCAGGATTATGATGATGATGAAGATAATGACAATGACTTTTATGCCAATGCAATTACGCAGTGTAAAGCAGAATTAAAAGAAAGTGATGAAATTCTGAACTTCGAAGATGAAAGCGATCAAGATACTAACAGTATCAACAATTTCCCCAAACCTGAGAATGAAGATTGCACGGGTTATGGCTATAAAATTGGTGAAATGCAGTTTAGATGCAATTCATGTTACAAAGTTGCTGCATCTGTGGCAATACTAAAGTAAGGAAGGAATTTCGCAAATAGTAGATTGCATTTTAACAATTTATTTTTTACTTAACGTTAATTAAGACTTTATTTTTAAAGGCTTCACTATGAAAGCATGCATCATCCTAAGAACAACAAACGTTGTGGACTATGCGGGATTAATGTTAAACATCGGTGCAACTTTACGAGACATTTGCGGGTAAATTATATTATTATAGCTATTGATTTGATACTTTAATGATAATACTTGCAAATAATTTAAAGTATGAAAATTCATGGTTTTTTTAGACTTGTCATATTCCAGATGGGATATGTTGCCCATTTTGCACTTGCACATTTGCAACCCAGTTAGGTAAGAAATCTTCGAACTGAAATTATACAATACACTTTTTGAGTGTATCAGTGTGTTTTTGATTAAGGGTTTTCTATATTTCAGGTCTCAATTCTCATGTAGTGAAAATCCACTCGGTGGAAGATCAAAGGAAATATTTGAATATACGACCATTGACCAAATCATCATTTCGTCGTCTCCCAAAAGAAATGCGAGATAAACGCAACGATGAATACGAAGCTCAAAAATTAGTGGATGAAAATGGAATTGAACTTGAGAGTAGTCGGCCGGAAGAAGAAAAGGAAGATTACAATTCCCAGGAAGAACTCCACGAGGATCCTGCATTGTATGGAAACCTTCAATCTGAAATCGTGCGAACAGTAGGTGGAAAATTCTATGAGTGTAAACTTTGTGGAAAATTGATGAAGTCTAGAATTAACTTACGGTAAGAACTAACTAAAAAGCATTATAATTTTCAATGAATATTAATGATGAAATTATGTTTAAAATTTATTTTAAAAATTTAGGCAGCACATGCTGATACATTCGGGAGAGAAGCCGTTATCATGTGAATTATGTGGAATAAGGTTCCGGTTTGAATGTAATCGTCGAAGACATATGAGGGTGAGTGATTTTGTAAAAATAACATTTTGGGAATAATTATATTTTAGAAGCATTTACTAATTTTGCTTATTATGGGATTTAGACATGTCACGTGCTGAATGGGGAATTCAAGTGTCTGCTTTGTTCATGTTCATTTGCGAGTCCCGTGGGATTGAAAGTTCATGTGTCGAAATATCACAATTCGAGTGTACCAGCCAAAGGCAATAATAGTTTATTTGCCGGAAGAAAACCATCTATTAATACTTCTGTGCCCAAAAGTATGCTCATGAATGGGAAGAAACCCTCTCTCCTGAACTTCTCTGTTCCGAAAGCAAATATCATTATCAAAAGCGCTGAAAATGGGGAATACGAAGAGGTGTATAAATGCAGTGAATGTGGGAAACTGCTAAATAGTAAACTAAATCTTAGGTTGGTCTAGAAAACTTTAAATTACAACACTAACACCGATTTTTCTTGGTCATATACATTTTTGATGAATGAAACGTTTATTTTTTTAGAAACCACATGCTGATTCACACTGGTGAGTTCACCAAGCTTACGATGGACATTTAGACCGAAGATTTATACGTGAAATTGGTGAAATCTTAAAAATTCTAAACAAGATAATTTAAAATATTCTTTACAGGAGAAAAGCCAGAAACATGCGAATTATGTGGACAAACTTTTCGTCTTCATAGCACTTTGTGGGGACACAAAAAGGCAAATATGAATACTAACAATTTTTACAATTATTTACTGACATGAGAATTTCTGAAGTAGTTTGTTATGCAATATAGCATCGTTCTGTTTTTTATATATGGAATGTACACTTCATTTGCAGGTTAGTCATGTTAAGAACGGAGCTTATCCGTGTAAGCAGTGTCCTTGTGTGTTCGATGCGGAACGAGGTCTCATTCGTCATAGAGTTATTTATCACAACTTCCAGTCTATTGAATATCGTCGTAAAGGACGAAGAGTTCGCGGCAAGGCAAAAGTCAGTCGGACTTTACAGTTAAAGCTGCAACCGTTGCTTTTGGGACATCCACAGCTTAAATCGCAAAGTTCAATTGCCATGGCCCAACCTCCAAAATCAAATCTCTCAAAGTTGTCAAGAGGTAGATCTTCCAAGCGAAGACCTAAGTGTGAAGTCTGTAATAAAACATTTAAGAAGGAAGTTCATTATACGTAAGAAATCATACAGCATCGTCTATAGAATTATACTTTCGATTATTACAGTTTTGTGATACAGAATACAGTGTAGTTTGATTGGACGTATTTTCTATATTTAGCAATCACATGAGAATTCACACCGGAGAAAAACCTGAAAAATGCAACTATTGTGGTATTGCCTTTAGATTGTACAGCACTCTCCATGCACACATCAAGGTAATTTTTAAAATCATTTTTTTCCTAGCTGTCTCAAGATACGAAATTTTTGCTACTTTTCGATCGAATGAACTATACACGATTGTAAAAGAAATTTTTTTGGTTTCAGTCGAACCACATGGGAGCTGGACATATAAAATGTGCATATTGCTCGTGTACTGTAAAAAGTAAAACCGCCATCAATATGCACTACACTAAATTTCACCCAGACCAGGAGAATCCTCTCAAGACCATGGAGTTTGAACAATCGGATGCTGTCATATAAAGCTGCTGACGCTTTCAGATTAAATTGAAAGTGAAATTGTCGTAAATAACAGCTCATGGAGCGTTTAAGTTTTAATTTAATATGCTAAGATCTCAGAACATACTAATTGAATATTTACATTTGTTAGTCACTACAAAAACGTCTAAATGCATGGTCCTCGGTTCCAGCGTATACAAGTAGAATAATTAAGTTTTGAAACTCTCAAAGGGATTGAGCGATTTTTTAGAAAATTGTAAAAATAGATTTATGCATGTACATACGTATTAGTTTTTGCTTAGTTATGTCTTAGATATGTACACTGATTTAAGTGATTTAATTTCCTCTACCAATAATTTTAACATAGTTTAGTGGTAATAGATTCTTGTTATGCCTGTCCTAGGTTTAATCAAAGCGTACGAGATGTATTACCTTCTGCTACTGTATTATTAACATTAGTAATCATAGTTAGTCATTAGTATAGCGAAGACTAAAATAACTCATGCTCCGTTGTAAGTACACTACGTATGTTTATATTAGTTAGCCATGATTTAACGAATACATTATACTGTACAATTATTAGTAGGCAACTCAATAGACTGACTCCGTAAGCAGATACAGTATATTCCTATATTATTTTATTTTTAACCAAATGAACTGTAAAAGTCCAAATGCACATAATAATATATAGACTGAATACTGGAGGACAGTACAGTATCGCCTTTGAAACGTATTTTGGTACTGAATAGATCTAGATAAAAATGACCTATATACATAACATAAGTATTAGTAGATATGACAGAAACTGCTTTAGAAAGAGTGCGTGATACATGCAATGCATGTTAAATGTATCCAACGCATCTTTAAAGTAATATATTTAGACTAGACTTTACCAACCTCCTGTTAATGATACTCTAGAACTTACTGTAGTCTTTAATCCTAGTAACAATAACACTTCAACGTAAATGTTTAATTCTTGTCTTTAATTCTCAAGTCTTTAATTTATTAAAGTTTCATACAGAATGTTACAACAGTGGTAATTTATTAATAAACATAATTTTACCTAACTGCTATATACGTTAGCACGTAAGTTTGTCAAACTCTTACTTTGCCTCTTCATTTTATACACCAAAAGGGAGATGAGGGCAGTGAGAAAAATAACCATCATCAATGATACTCCTGCAATTAATGCCAACGAGTGTGGTTCTATATAAAAAAAGAATGGGAACAAATTGCATATTAGAATTAAACATTTTATGTTACAATTAAAAAGTATAGGGAAGAATAATTAATTGAGTAATTATGTAAATATGCACCTGTGACAAAAATAGAATAGATTTTAGTTGCAGTCCCAACCACGTTTGTGGCAGAGCAGGTGAATTCGCCATGCATTTCATGAGAAACTAAATGAACTTTAAGAGTAGTGCTAAAGTCCTTTTGGCTGAATGTTACTGTAAATAATTTCTTGGTTGCATTATCTTTGGTGTTTGTGTAAGCATCATCGGCATTGTCTGCAATAATCTGAAACCAGACAAAGACAAATCAAAAAGCAACTGACTCGCTTTTAAAAGAATGGGGGGTATTTTGAGACATTTTTGTATTATTTCGTATTAAATCGTTTTACCTCTCCATTTTTCGACCATGATAAGGTAGGAGCAGGTTCTCCTTGGTTAGCTTTACAATGCAGTGTCATGCCAGTGTCATTTAATGTCCAGTACAGAGTTTCAAGCTGTTTTCCGTCAATGGTTGGGGCAGTCGATGCTAAAACCAAAATTGTTTTTACCAAAAATTGCCTTCATTTCATTTTTTCAATGATACATTGTCAGTCATACGCTGAACATTCAGATTATAATAAGCTGGAATCCACTCCGAAGAGTTCCAAACTGGTCCAAAGCACACAACTGAGTCCATTTCTGTACTAATGGTCACCTGGGCCATTTGATAATCGGAAGTCATACCTGGACCTAAAAACTCTAAATCGGAAGCCTCCTCTTCAATTGTCGAATCTACCACAAACAAATTCAGTTAATCCTATTTGCTGTGTGCAGCAATTTTCGTGATATTGTAAAGATAGTCATTACTGTATCTATTTATTTTAAATAAGTCTGTAAATGAGGTAGGTATATTAGGGATAATTGAAATTACCGTAAATTATATTGAGGGATCCGTTTTTCATCTTAGCAGCCCAGACAATTCCTTCCGCAAAAGCAATTCGGGATGTGTGACATATGAGAATTATTTTCTCTCCATTGTATGTCACATTACTTAGAGAGGAATATTGTCTTTCATAATGGATACTGTAGCTATAATGGAATCCACTCCTATACTTCGGAGATTTTTCAACATAAATGAATTTATTCAAAGAGCCACCATCCCAAAGAGTTGCTGCAAGGTGAAAAATACTTTTAGAAGTTCCATAGTTCCATATTTACTTGGCATGATTTACTTCGCATAAAAACCTACCAATATCGAATTGTTTTGTACTAGCGAAATCATATCCATATCTTGAGATTGGTGTACTATTGTTAAAAATGAAGGGAGTGGGGGCAAGAACAGGGTACAGTTCGGTTAAAACACTGATGCCGTCTCCTGTACAACTGACGACGTAGTTTATACTGGCTGCGTAAAATGGATGCGCAGTACAACTTCCGTTTGTCAAAGTTCCGCTGGTATAAAAAATCTTAAGGGATCGCTTTCCTTGCTGGTTTTTAGAAATGACAATAATTCTGACCATAAACTCTCATTCAATCTTTTAAGAAAAGAGCTTCATGATATTGTAACAAAATGCTTACCATAAATACAGAAAATATCTTGCTCATAGTTATACGATTAGATGTACATGATGGAGAATTCCTACAATAAGAAATAATCATCTTTGGAGGTTTGAGGCTGTTCGAACAGCAATAAAACACGGAAGTCTTTTTGTCCCAAAAGAATTTAGCTTTCCCTTCCAATTTTCTGTCTTCCATAGTTGGCTTCACTCGGCTTGCTTTGTGAAAAAAAAAATTTTTTACAAATAAATATCATTAGGTATTATGTGTATATTCAAAGAAAAGTTCACAATAGAAAAAAGTTACTTTTTGTCACATTTACGGATATGTATAATGAATCTCCAGGTTCATCTGTAGAACATTTGTAACGTCCCAAAATACCCCTTCGGTCATTAACTTTCATTTGAAATCCGAATTTAGGTTCATAAGAAACCGAATCGCTTAGAGGTATGGGAGTCCAGTAACTATCAGTACCGTTGATATCTCTAGTAGTCTAAAAAGTTATTTCGGTTAGCATTTTTTTGATGAAAAAATTATTACCATACGAATTAAGTCAGTTTGGTTAGGCCAGTAATAATTTCCCTTACGACTGTTTTAGATATTAGGCTATTTTTAACAGTATCTTCTTTGAAGAGATATACAAACACATCTGGAGTGTACGCGGTGCATGGAAGAGTGATACTATCTTTGTTGTCAATTCCGACCTTCAATGATTTTCCAGAGTACTTCAAATATGGCGGAAATATTTCTATAGTATAAAGTAGACATAAAATTCAAAAGAAGAATTAATTAACATCACTAATAATATTGTACGGGTAGTTAACTTCATTTCACCTTCTAAATAAATATACACAGATTTCTGCAAATTCGTATCCCCACTGATCGCGACACAGGAGTAGTTTCCAATTACTTCTTTTTGGATGGCTCTAAAGAGCATAGTACTCGAATATTTGTATGAGGCCGTGTTATTAAATTCATTTTCAGGAAATTCTCTCTCGAACTTATTCATGCCAACAAAGCGTGACCGAATATTACTAACGGCATTCTAAAAAATGGTTCAAAAAACAAACTGAGACTTGCGACTCCCATTGCCATAAAAGAAAATGATTATATGCCTACATGGTTTCTTTAGAAAAAATTATATTTTTACATTCCATTTGTTAATTTTTGTCCACTGAATGGGGTATGAAGCTGTACATTTTATCCGAATTCCAGTAATGTCAGTGGATAATGTATAATCATCACCAGACTTCGTGTAGAAGGACGAGCTAGGGGAATCTGGGATCCAGTTACGAAAAGTGTCTTGCTGCCGAACGCTCACCACAGAAATTTCCGGGATATTTGCACAAAATACTTCTGATAACAATAGGAGGAATAAAATATATTTCAAAACACGAATAGCCTCCTTCATACCTGATTATGTCTAGAAGTCACAACAATTTATTGTACTAAACTTTACGGTTCGTATGAAAATTGAATTGAATGAAGCAGGTGCTTCTTGTAAAGTATTAATTGGCTAAGATGTGAAAGTTAAGAGATATAAAAAGTACCACATATCACATTTTTTACATTTGCAAATTATTTGGTCGACATAATGAATATTGAATAGGTAATATTGAATATAGGATCAAGGATGTTATACTATGCAAAATACAAATTAACAATTAATGCTATCGTTTCGTGATATGACACAAATAAGTTTCATGCAATACATTATTCATATTAAATTCATTCCTTTTCATTTTCCACAACTTCCTGTGATTTGTAAAGTTGAGTAAAGGTTTTACTGGATACACAACAGCGTATTTAGGATTAAAATCCGGAGGGTGCACCAGTGACCTGGGGAGCACAATGTCACAAGATATTTTTTTATAAAATAACCCATTTTTTCTGAATCTGGAGGGAACACGTGACTCTAGTGCCGACAAGTAGATACGCCCTTGGAGCAAGAACATTCAATATGCACATTAAATTTTTCTTTTATTTGTAAAATGATTCAAAAATGTTGCATGTTCACCTGTTACTACGTATTACCTATACTATACACCGTATTTTGATTTAGCAAATAATGTGAAATTGTGAAATACATGAAAACATTCCTTGTTTAAGTATTTACTTATATTCAGGTAAAATGCAATACAAGCAGTGGTTTCAGATTACTTGCTTCTGTCCTGCAGATTATAATTAACTTTTACACATTTCATAAATCGTTACACAGATTAAAAAATTGAAATCAATGAATGTGATTTTTCAATGATTTTCGTTGTAATTAAATCAAATTAAATTAGTACTTGAACAAAGCATGAATTTAATTTTAAATAATTGATCAACACATTTAATAAATAGTGCATGAGCAATTGGCAATTAATATTATATAGGTACACAAACTAGCACAATAGGTTGTGATTACACGCTCATATATTTTATTAGATTAAGTACAGTATGTATTAAATATACTTTAATACTAATAATAAGGCACTCATTAATCCCAACTTCCATTTCTGTGGATATCCACACCTAATAAAGTTCAAATATTGGATTGTTGTTTTTTCATTCTGTGCACCATGAGTGAAATCAGTGCCAAGAGGAAAACTATGATTATTATAGACCCTCCTGCAATCACTCCAAATGAAGTGGGCTCTATTCACAGGAAAACCAACAGAAATTATTTTATACGCTGAAGTTAATTTAATATCAAATTGACTAAATAATATATACATATAGATTTACCTGTTACGAAAATAGCAAATGTTTTAGTTACATTGCCGGCACAATTTGAGACAGTGCAGACATATTCACCATGAATATCGTGAGATATGAAATGTACATTTAATGTAGAGTAATCTTCTCCTGTTGTTACTGTAAATGTTTTATTATCTGTGTATTCAATAACTTCCTAAAACCAACCAAACAATTTTAAAAACAATTAAACATGCAAATAAAAATATTTGCACGTTTACTTTTGTATACAAAGAATATTTTGGCTTTGCTATATATGGCTTAAAATACTTTTCCATCTTTTGTCCAAGTGAAGTTCGGAGTGGGAATTGCATGAAAAACTTTACAATGCAAAGTCATATCTGTAGAATTCAATGTCCAATACAAAGTTTCATGAACTTCTTCAATTATTGGAGCAAAAGATTCTAACGAGAAAATTTTATATTTAATTTAACATTTATAAATGTATGTAATTTTTAAACTTGGAGATTACAATAATGTAGATTGCTTACCCTGTACATTCAGTTTCAAATAAGCAGGTATCCAATCTGAAGAATTCCAAACAGGGGCAAAACACACAATAGAATCCATTTCGGATGTGACACGAATCTTTACAATTTGGTTCAAGTCCTCAAATATTTGCATTAAATCGAAGTCCATGTCAGGTCTATCTACGCCGAATCTTTCCCTGAAATCTATTCTTGTATCTTCATCTACGACACACAAAGTTATAAACACATCCCCATTATTTTTATAGTGTTCATATAACTTAACGAACAATATTCGTATAATTTTTGCTCGCTCATCCTTCCTTCCGTATCTATATGAACCTTTACCTTTCATGATGTTTAAAGACCCATTGTTCATTTTGACGGCCCAAATATCTCCTCTAGCAAATAAATATTTTGCAGAGCGACAATGCGCAATAATAGTCTCACCACTGTAAATTTCTGATTTATGAATTAATCGAGGTGGGTTAGTGTATAATTGTGTGTACCCTTGTAAGTTCGGAGACAAATTGTCAATGATTACAGCTTTGGCCAGCGGAACGTTATCCCATTTAGTTACTTAAAAACAAGTAATTATTTTGACATTTTTTATATTTGTGAAAGTAGGTGCTCATAAATATTTTCAGACTGTTTTAGCTTACACATTTCTAAATCGTATTTTTTAATATGGTGATCACGATTAGCTGTCTGATTATTATCTGGTGGAAAGTCCGTGATGTTTTTTAGGACTGAAATGACAAATAAATCTGTTGATAATTTGATGCCATCTCCTCTGCAATTCACAACGTAGCTGCTGCTATCGTGATTACTCCAAAATTTTTGAGAGACACAACTTCCATTCTTTAACATTTCTATAGAAGAATAAAGGTTCCGTAAATTCTGAGTTTTCTAGTAAATTAGAACATTCATAAGTGATTTATTTCTTCGTCACATTGGTAAAAACTGGGAAAACCGTAATGAAATATATTTGCGGTATAAATGCGTATAAAATATACTATCTACAAAAAAGTAATTTTGCTTACATTACTTCTGATCAATTTTGTCATCCACTCACGAGACAATTGACATGAAGGCGAATTGCTACATTGACTGATGAATATCTCTGGAGGTTTATCGCTGTTAGAGCAGCAGTAAAATCTCAAATTGTTTTTATCCCAGTAATATTGTGCTTTGCCTACCAAATACTTTTCTTCGAAAGATACATATTCCCCTAAAATTACTGTAAACAAAGTTATTTACTGCGATTGTACATGAAAAATAAAATTGATTGCTGAAAATGCAAAAGAAATCATATTTTGACCTAGAGATACCTTTTCTCACATTTATATATACGAGATCTTGAGGTTCGTCTGTGGTACATCTGTAAAAGCCCAAGATATTTTGAGCATCATTAACTTTTAGTGTAAAACCAATTTTAGGATCATAAGAAACTGATTCACTTAAAGGTACAGAAGTCCAATTGGCAATGTCGTGAGGAACTGCCTGATTTTATAATATATAAAAAATATCACACACAGACTCTTTTGAAGTATATACTTAATAAAATCATTTTTTGAAGTTACAGTTTACAATTATTTTCTTACTTTAGTAATAACTTCTTTAAAAAGAGTTACGTCTATTTTGGGATCGACAACTCCACAAGGAAGAATGATTTCTGTACGCCCATTTATTTCTACTTCGACAAAATCTCCAGCTCTCATTAGGAAAGGAGGTTCAATATTATCGTCTTCAATTTCACAAGAACATAAATATCACATTAAATTTTTACAGGAGTAACAAGGTCGTATCCACGTATGGGCTCACCGGGTTAATTTTTAGAGTCTGAGGCCCCTTTGCCAGAAAACTCGAGCCCCCATTACAAAATTATAGATACGTCCTTGATATTCAATTACTTACAAACTATTTCGCATAATAATTTTAACTAACCATCCAAATATACATACATCGATTTTTGCATGGCTTTAGTTGATGATGCTGTTGCACACGAATAATTTCCTACAACCCATTGTGCAATATAAATATGGTCAATGGTAATAGTGCTGGAGTACATGTATGTAGACGTGTTATTAAATTGATTCGCAGACACTTCCCTCGCCATGAAAGTGCCAAAATCGTACTGGATAAGGACATCAGACTAAAAAATTATTTTTAAAATTTGTACGCAAAATTTATTGTTTAGTATACTTAATATTATGTGTAAAAGGAAATAATAATTATATAAAGAAAGTGAATTTTCTAAATATAGGTGTATGATTTGAGGTAGGTATTTAATTGTCTCGTGTACCCCCCAATTGGAACTGTCCAGTTTCCAATATACTGGAAAGGCTGCAGTACATTTGATAATGATTCCAGCAACATTGGAAGAAAACGTATAATCATCTCCTTGTTTCGTGTAGCTACCTGTAGATGATTCTTCTTTAATCCAAACATGGGTGTCTTTGTGCCGAGTATACAACACAGATATAACTGGTAATTGAACACAAAATATTTGCGATGCCAAAAAGAAAATTAAAATAATTGACATTTCCATTGCAGTGTTGACTTAATTAAATTACGAACTAATTAGAACGAATTAAATCGTGATAAATAGGACCAAGTTATTGCAAACTCATTTACTACTTACACTAAACGAATGTTTACTTTGTTTCTAGCCAAAGCTTTAAAAATTACTAATATATTCCGCATGTGCATGATCGTGCTAAATATAGCATGTTATATACAACTGCTGCGATTTTTTGCATTTTGTCATTTGTGTAATTGCATGGCACATTACTTGTTATGGAAATAATTGTTCAAATTCCTGCCAATTGTTATAAACGTACAATATCGTGTGAAGGAGTAATAGTATCCGTTTTTTCGTACACGGGACACAAATCTCATGAAACTTTACGTATAGTATACAGTCACGTCACAGTCCTTGCTTGCAACAATGAAATGAAAACCGAACCAAAATTTATTGTGTCAAAGAAAAATAACATGATTTCCCATTTTTACATTATACAACATGCAATAAAATTTATAGATACAGATACAGTAACAATAAAGGCAATGGCGTAAACAGGATTTTGTAATGGGGGCTCGTCGTCTGGAAGGCTCAGAGGCCAGAAATGAGACAATTTACGACTTTTCGCAACTTTTGTCAAATTTCAAATAACCCCTTATTTCCATAATCTGGGGGGCTCAAGCTCGATACGCCCTTGACTATATAGGTGCCTTTACACAGTTTATTTTAGGAACTTTGCGTAAGCAATATTTTAATAACTGATATTATACATTATATAATGTAATGAATAAGCATCTGAATTCACTCTGAATGTAAAATGTCAGCTAATGACCGTTATGAGTTTCAGTTCTTAAATCTTTCAAAGTATCAGTGCGTTTTTTCATTCTGTAAACAAAAAGAAACGTAAGTCCAATAAGGAAGCTAATTAGGAGTGCTGATACACCTCCGATTAGGGCAACTGAGTGGGGTTCTAAAAAAATAACAACGCAATTAAAATTTTCTACAAAAGGTATACAAAGGTGTATAAAAATTCTAATTACAACTGGTTTGCTTTAATTATACCTCTGATAAAGACAGAAAAAGTTTTGTTCGACCATCCTGCTACGTTTCCAGCAGAGCAACGAAATTCTCCGTGGATTTGATGCGATACAAAATGGACGTGCAGCGTAGAGACATTTTTTCCGTTTGTTATCATGTATGTTTTCTTCTCGGTAGAATTAGTAATTTTCTAAAGCAATAATAAAAACAGTTGAAAATTGTAAAGAAAGAATTTTAAAGAGATTTGTATAATTTGCAATACAATGCAATACTTTTCCATCTTTCGTCCAAGTAAACGTAGGAGTTGGAATTCCACCAGTAGCTTTACAATTTAAAGTCATATCCGTGTCATTCAAGGTCCAGTATAACATTTCAAGCTCTTTTCCCTCAATAGTTGGAACAATTGACTCTAAAAATCAAAAAATAAATTATAATACTTCTTCGTTACCGTCAAACCAGATTTTTAATTAATTTCTAATTCACACCCAGGACATTTAGTTTGAAATGCGCAGATATCCACTCCGAAGAATTCCAAACGGGCCCTAAGCAGACAATCGAATCCATTTCAGAAGTAACAACAATGCGCCATGTCTTATAACTGGAGACTCTGCTGGGATAAAAATCTTCGCTCGTACTGCTATAATACTTTTCCATGCCTGTCGTAACATCTGCAATTTGAACATGAAGGGAATGTAATGTATCTAAATGAATATTCCTTAAGCAAGATTATTAAATAAATATACGTAGCTTTAGTAGCTTAGCTTCTTACAACAAAATTAAATGTTCCTAGGTGGGGAAAAAACCAGTTAAGAAATTAAAATCCTTTGCAGAGAAAACATTAATTTAGTATGATATAAAATACGAAACTTATGTAATCAAGAGCGTATCTAAGTAGGGCTCACTAGACTTGAGCTCCTTCAGGTGCTGGAAAAAATGGGTCGTTTTACAAAAATATTTATGGCTCATTTTCTGTCTTTAAGCCCCCAACCCTGAATCTTGGATACGCCCTTGTACGTAATAATGAATTGCCTATGCAGTTTATCTGTATTTACTTATCCATTACTTTTGGTATAATTATAAATTATGCTGAGTCATAAATTCGTAGCTCCTTGTACAGGTTTTATGTAGTAAGGTTAAAGATGCATCGAATTAGAAATTAACTTTTCAAAAAAATGAATTTCTTACTGCGCATTATATTCAAGGTTCCATTTTTCATTTGGATTGCCCAAACCGTTCCGCGAGCAAAGAAATAATCCAAAGCGTGACATCTTACAATTAGCTTATCTCCGCTGTAAATTTTCTTCACAGTAGTCTTCCATTGAGATGTTTCGTTTCGTGACTTTTTTGGAAGGATGCGTATGCGTGGGAGGTATTCAATGTAAATATATTTTGTTAGTGGAGCAATTTCCCATTGTGTTACTGTTAATAACAATTAAACTTAAATAATAATAATACTTGTGCCGTAAATTAAAATTAAAATGGCAAATTTACGACAAGTTTATAAAAATTCATAAAATAACGATAAAGTGCAAAAAGTTGCACTTTTACGCTTAAAAGCGATTTTTTTGGGTCTGTGATAAAAATTAAACAAGTAAAGCAGAACAGGTACACAAATGGAAACTTACCTACGTCAAACGTTTTTCTATTAAAATTATTGTCCACTTTAACTTTGGCAATTGTATTTGTTAGATTAGTATCAAATATAGGAATGGTATGTAATTCCGTCCTCAAACTGATACCATCCCCTTTGCAAATTATTACAGAGCTCATGTCACTCCACAACTGTCCCACTGAACAACTGTCATTTGTTTCCACATAAGAGGAATGATAATATGGAAATGAAATTTCTAATGTCTGTAATCAAAAAATGTAAAATTGTATTACTTATTAAACTACAGTATTGTCTGCGATTGAAATTCATTCTAAAAAATCGCATAGAATTTTTTTACCTTGTTATGTATCAATTCGGTAATTATATCTCGATTAGTTTTACAAGTGATTGCATTTAGGCAATAAGCAAGCCGCATTTCCGGTGGTTTGTCGCTGTTGGAACAGCAGTAAAACTGTGTGGTATTTTTATTCCAAAAATATTTAGCTTTTCCACTTAATTTTCGCTCGTCCAATGAAGTCTCTTTATTTTCTTTTCGAATTTCTAATGAAAAAGCGAATAATTTATCTGTACGTCTGTACCTGAATTATTCTAATCTTAAAGTGTATTAATGTTATAAAATATTTGTAAAATATTTTTATTACCTCGTCTCACATTGATGTGGACGAAATCTTGTGTTTCATTTGTCGTACACTTGTAATAGCCCTCTATATTCGGCAGTTCTTTGGCTTTCATTTGAAATCCGATTTTGGGATTGTAAGAAATGGAGTCATTTAGCGGCAAATAAATCCAATTGGAAACATTGTAATCTTTTGCCTGTTTCATTTTTACAAAAAATGAAGTTGACCTATTTCAATTCAGTTAACTTAGAAGCAAATTATGATTTCCATAAGCATATCATCACATTTACCTCTGTAATGTTCTCTCTGAAGAGATAAACAACGATATCAGGATCATAAACGTTGCATGGCAGAACTGCGATCTCATTTTTATTTGCTTCCACTGCAAATGTCTTTCCAGCATGCATTAAATAAGGAGGATCTACAAACTCTATCATTTGACAATGTAATCAGGATAAAATTCCTATAATTGATCATATTTATGTGCGGCTCATTCATATAAATACTTTTCAGTTTTCCCTACTATCTCTTACCATCGAAATAAATATATACAGATTTCTGTTTATTTTTGTCTTCGTTAGTCGCGATACAAGTATAATTCCCAGTAATTTCTTTGTAAAAGTAGTTAAGGACCAAATTACTCGAATATTTGTATTTTGATGTGTCATTAAAATCATTTTCGGGAATTTCCCTTTCAGTATAGAAGTACACATCGTACATGTAGAATCGTGCAATCTAAACAACAAATTGAAAATATAAAGAATGAAATAAATTGATGTTACTAAAATCATAGCAGGTAGATGATCTAGTATGAATGATGTATGTATTTAAAATATATTTCATTTGTGTACTTTCCAGTCCAAGTTTATTTTCCAGTACACTGGATATGCAGCTGAACATTTGAATAGAATACCAGCCACATTACCAGATATTATATAATCATCCCCGTATTTTGTGTAACTGTCGGAGGAACCAGAAGGCTCTTTGATCCACTGATAGGTATCTTGGTTTCTTGCGTATTCCACAGATATAGCTGGCTTTTTCTCACAAATGACCGATGTGAAGCAACACAATAAACTGATTAAAATTAGCATTTTGTTTCGAATTTATGCTACAAAAAAACTTTAAAAAAACGATGGACCTATATATAAATGTAAAATATTTATGCTTGAAACTTTAAGGTACTTCTGCTCATTGAATGAACAAGTGTATATACAAAAATTAGACTGATTGCGATTCAAATTATATAATTTAAACACGATGTATATGCAGTGAAGCGTGAATTATGTTTTACACTTTGTCGGTTAACATCCGTCATCGTAACTCTCAAAGGGAAATGAAAATTTTATTTTAACACCTAATCTATGCATTCTAAACATAAACAGCTCTTGTGAATTTGCCTAGTCATTTTTTTCTTAACAAATATAATAATATGATTTAAATGTATAATGGATATATTGAAATGAATGATTCTACTAGAATAGAAAGTGACATTGTGGAAAATGTGTACCTAAATAGAATAGCATAAAAATTAGGATGTGTTACAAAAATTGTTAATAAATACATAAACATATTACGTGGATTATCTACTACCTACATAAAATTGTAGTATTGAAATTAGTGTAAATTTTCGTAACGCTAAATTGAAATCCATAAGAATCATGCAGGATGCATTAAGTAGTTTAATTAGTATTAAAGTGATCTATTATAAAAACTGACAAAAATGAATTTTGCTGATAAATGGGAAGTAACTTTGTAAAAATGCAGTTTATTTGCTAGTATTACATAACTGAATTAATATGTGACCTATAAACTGAATGTTGTATTTTCCCTAGTTCTTGTTCCTGCGATTTCATTTTCCAAGTGAATGCGATTAACCCTCCGAAAAGCCAAAACAAGATAAACCCTACTACCAAAATAATGTCCCATGGTGTTCTTTCTGAAAATGCGAATTAAAATATCCCAAAAGTAATACAATTCCCTTATGTGATTAACAGTAAAAAAACTTTAAAAAATAAATTGAGAAAATAGAAAATACCTTGAGTGAACACATGGAAAACTTTGACAGTATCTTCTGCATAATTATTTCCAGTACATTTGTACTCCCCTTGAACATCGTGCGTTACATTCGGAACATGTAGGATAGAAGTAATTGTGTAAGGTTTGATTTCTGTTGTAACATTATACTCTGTAATTATCTGCAAACAATCAAAATAATTTATTCGCAAATTCAAATTAATTTCAATTACTACGGTACGCTTTTAATATTTTTTACTTTGTTATCTTTTGTCCAAATCAATGTAGGTGTGGGTTTGCCTTTCATGCTGCAATTCAGGATTTTACTTGTGTCATTTAAAGTCCAATATATTTCTTCATTGAGATAATCCGTTCTTGGCAGCTCAGGGACTGTTAAAGATCAAAAAAACAAAAAGGATTGAATGATAATATTAAGTAATTTGTCCACCAGTTTATTTTAAAATGATTTTTCTTACTGAGCACATCTAAAAGAATTTTTTTCGACACCCAATCTGTGGAATTCCAAACCGGAGCAAGGCAAGCAAAATGAGTCATTCCAGCCTCTACTGTCAGCTCTGTCGTAATTGTATTTAATTCTCCAATCAACTTAATTTTCAAAGCTTGCTGCGATAAGCTGTCTTTACGATTGAATAAGAAAGTTTCATATTAATTCTTTTTCGTAAGATCTACGAAGAAGCTTTGCTGTTTGATACTACAATTGAATTATTTACCGAGAAGATACGTTAGATTTCCGTTGCTCCATCCAATACCCCACATAGATCCAAGGGAATAATAATAAGTGGAAGCTCTACATTGAAAGGTAATTTTTTGACCCGGAAACACCGTCAATGTACCATTAGGATTTAAAACTTTGTTTTTTAACTCCCCCATAAGAATCAGATCGGTTGGATTCGCTTGCGACCATCGACTGTCTAAATCATTATAACATCTTGAGCATTTACTCAGATTTTTTCCAGATATTTTACTAATTTTTTTACGAACAAGGTGTAAGTGTTTTTCCAGCAAGAGGAAAAAACATTTCTTTCAGAACATTAATTCCATCACCAATGCATCGGACTAGAACAGCGGAATCTCTAAAGGCCATTAGTCTTGGGGAAGACGTGCAACTTCCATTAACCAACTGGCGAACTTTTAAAGTTCTTTGAATTAGTCTTGTAAAACCCTGAAGAAATAACAGAATACTAAAGAAAATGTTTCAGGAACATAAAATACGTATTATGCAACAATTTTGAAGTATCTCACCCAATCGGAAGTTATGATATTCCGATTCAGTTGACAAGTTACGGGAGAATCGCAGTAAAGTTCTGTTAATTTAGGGGCTCTGCTGCTACTCGAGCAGCAAGTAAATTTTCCTTGCTTTTCGTCCTTAGCTGCAGCTTCATAAATCAAAGTGGCATTTGTTGAAATCACATCGTCTAAACGAGTCGCATCGGAATCAATTTTATCTGTAAAAAACCATTAAGACCCGATGCAACAATGAATATGTCATTTTAAGGTTTATATACTTCATTTGTATGTAACTGAAATTACTACTGTTTAAAATCTTGTCAGTAATAGAAAATTGTATTTAATTTGCACATTTACTTTGTACAATGTCCACGGTAAGAAAATCTTTTGTTCCACTGGATTCACATTTGTATTTTCCAACTATTCCTGAAAGTTCTCGTGTTTTCAAAATAAATCCTTTTGTTTCATGATAATCAATTGAATTATTCAGAGCTAATGGCTCCCATGTGTCTTCCACGAAAATCTGTAGAATACGACCGTCAGTATACAAGATATTACCAATAAAGATACATTTCGTATAATGTAATTTAAGAGTTAGAATTCCAAAATCATTTCTTACAGTTTCATTTAAAGCATGTTCTGCTACAAGCATCTTGAAAAGTAATACTTCACTGTCAGGCTTTGTCACATAACAAGGCAAAGTTACATAGTCGTTGGATTCTACTGATAACGTGAAATGTCTTCCATGTAAAACCAAATTCTGATCTGTTTTATCGGCTAGTTAATAATAGTAAACAAAATGATTTGAGAATATTTCTTGCACTTGAATTTCAATATTAAGTACACCATTTTTTGTTTACCTATAATATACGTAAGTTACTTACACCACACCAGAATAAAAATCGTGAGCATGACATTATGAAATTACCTTCCCAAAATAAATAGATGTCATTCCGTATTTCGCTTCTTGTCGTGTCACGGCAGGTGTAATTGCCGTTAAAAATCCTATTGTCACCGAATAAGATGATTTGAGCAAAATATTCAGAATTTTTCAAAGAACCGTTTTCAGGTACTACTCTCATAGTTCTTGTGCGGATTAAATTCAAAGAACTCTCTCGTGGAAACATGTACTATAATGAAAATGAAATACTAATAGTAAAACATTAACAAAGTAATTAATTCATGATGCTGTCTGTCAAATTCTGTTTTGTCGAAAGAATTGTGCTATGTGAATGAATTTAATATTTATTTGGAAAACCACACCTTTGCTTGTAGAAAGTCCCATTGAATGGGGTAAGGAGCCCTGCAACGAAAAACAAGTGCGACTGCTTCACTTGTTACGGTGTAAATATTTCCATTAAGTGAGATAATCTCATCTTTTTCGCCAATCCAGTCCACTAAAGCATTTGTGTCTGTTTTAATCAATTTTACTAACTCGATTATAGGAACCGTATCACTACCACACTCACATTTCCCAACAAATAAAGCTACACTAAATAAAAATAACACAATCCCGTTTTTTGTTGACATTTCCATACAATTCCTAACGATAATAAGAAATTAAAGTAGAAATTATTAAACTTGAATGCAAAAGATATTTTTAAATATTATCGGAGACATCGCTGCTTGCTTGTGGCTTGCTCTCCTGCTATAGAATTATTATGCTCATACATAGTAACTTGAAACTTTTAGTGCAAATAGAATAAAAAATATTTGTTACGCATGTAAAAAATTATTTGCATGCTTATTCACATGTCTACTGATTTCTGCGATACTATACTGTGATGATGGAGATGGGAGTGATCTGGTAAATCCACAGTCCACTGAAATACAGCAGCGTCTAGCAAAGTGATGTGAATTTGGATCTTTCACAGAAAATGTGAGAATATTCACATGAAACCTCTCATTCGCTACACAAACTACGAAACAATTATTTATTACCATTTTCCATTATGTGAAATCTATTATAACAAATCTAAATATTATGAGAAATCTAAGCTGTATTGGTATATTTTATCTATTACATATTATCTACACTTTATTACACAGTTTAAATCAATGGTAAATTTATTAACCTCATTTTGTTTGAAATAGGAAATTGCTACTCCACATAAACCAATCATTTACTGCAGATAATTTTACAATTAAATAACAATTTTTTTCAGTTCACATCGGTAATTTGTTTTATTTTTACGCTTCACTTAACGTGTTAACGTGTTTGACCTTACCTTGCAATATAAAGCATAATGTTCCCACAATATTGACATGATGACATGATTATTTATCATTTATTTATGTATGCAATTTATAGAACTCCGCATACTCCATTTACCTTTCATTGTATTTACTTCAACTTCAGCTAGTCAATTCAGCTGAAAAATGTGCATAATGCTACTGACAAAAAATTGGTGGATTGTGGAGTGATTTTTGCTAGAAAATTACTTAATTGCATTAATACGGATCTGAATAGTGACGCTACTCTGATTGCGAGTAAAGTTCTCTGCAGATATTATTGACAATTTAATAGTCATTGTAGTTGATGTCCTATTGGCGACTACAACTGTCATGCATCTTTGCAAATGCAATGACGTAATATAGTAACAACTATATAGCCAGGATGATTTTTCAGTGTTGTCTGACTATTGATTTTACACAGTCATGAAATGTAAAGAAGGAACAATGTCATTTCAGAGTAGTTAATGTAATGACGATGATGAATGAACGTAGTGGCTTACTTTCGTCATTGTGTTTTATTTATTGGCACATCAATCATGATTTTGCCAATACTCGCTTCTCTGACCTTTGCATTTTGCATTTCATGCTCACGAATGCTTTCAATATATCCATTTCCCAGGAATACAATTCATCCTGGGAACTATTTGTAAACCAATTACATTTGTCAACTTACATTCATACTGCACCAACGCATGCTACATATGTAGTACAAGACAAAAACAGAAACACGTGTAGATAATAGGTAAAGTGCATACTATCCTTATACAATTTAAATTTGTATACAGACCATAAACCTCTATTAAGGAACAATGGTAAATCGATATACGTAAATGCAAATTACATTCCATGGTATATAGCATGTAGCACTGAAATAGTTAATTAATGTACATCTTACTGTGCAATGTATTGAATGATTCTTTTCTAAATAGTAATATTAGTGTATGTACAAATACTTTTATTTGAGATGCATTAGTATTAGTATATTTTGTCGGGATGTAGTTTAAAAAGTTTTAAATGGGAAAATACAAATGTTCTATAAAGAAGGAAAACTCAGCACCCGGAATATTAGGTACAATTATCTATACATATTATTATAGCCTCTATAAATGGATCCGACATGCAACAAAAGAGTGTAAGCTCTATGCTCAATTGAAGTTGTTGATAAACAAATAAGTACTTGGCCTTGCTGAACTAATACAATTACTTACTCTGACGCTCATCCACAATAGACTAGATTACCACAGTCAATACCTAACTAACCCAACTATATTTCATCAAACTTTGCTTCTAAACCTTTGAACTTTGGATTTACGCTCGCAGATACACACTACTAGCGTTAAATTATATTTCATTATCATTTATGAGTCATATAGAAATGCCATAGCGTATGTAGTATTTGTATTAGGTATACATCAACGTGTTATACAGTCTCCGTTTTAAGGATGATTTTCTTTTCTCACCGTGTATCCTCAGATTGTACATTGTACAACAGAGTGTTACGCTATATGTATATATACAATTTAGAGTTTTACCATAAAACATCACGACATAAACACTTTACTGCATTTATTGCACATAATAATACGTGATACTATGTAACATATTATAGGTAGACATATTATACAATGCTTTAGCCACTATGTCTGTGAAGCATGCAAAGTAAATACAGACATTATACCAAGAAAAATGATCTACAGCAATATAAGAATGCAATATTGTGGTATACCTAATAAAACTATCCTGAATTCTATGCAGACTGTATAGACTGCAGGGTGTGTGACACAAAAGCGAATTATGTCACTCATATAGAGGTTGCGGTAATGTGAGTTTGTATTTTGCATCTAAAGGTTGTATATACATAAAAGCAAATTCGGGTTATTTTGATAGCTTTACCGAGGTTTAATGGAATCTATTGACTATGTATCGACCCTTATTGTATGTGTGGTCGTCTTTTATACAAAAGCGAAGGGAATAATGAATGATGAGAAAAACACAGGGAGAAGAAGTGAGTGAGTTGAACATAGGCCGGTGTTCCGCACGTGATGGCTCCACATCAAAGTTTGTGTGTGTGTTGGTTCGTATGATATGAAGCAGTTGGGTTGATCTTGTGTTGTGTGTGTGCACACAGACTGAAACTGAAATTCCGTCACGTCAGAAGAGTCCAGCCAGTCAGTCCTATATACATCATACAACACATATCTAACACAACACATTCATACCACCACATTATTACATCACGTACATCACATTCGCATTCACACACTTTTCTACTACGTGTACCTATACCATATTCATAAATGAAATCACCAACACTAAAAATATTGTGGATTGATTTCTGTAGACTGTAATTTATAGTTTAGTAAATTCGACTGATCTCAAACCACAAACACACATGTCGTAAGTAATACTACTCTTCTTAACTTACACAACTACATTTCTGTACAAATTGTACATAACAAACCATAAGTCTCTATAATATATCCATTGGTATCTGTGTATTCTGAAACGTGTGGATTTTTCCCACTTAAAAAAGCCAATTGAGATTTGATTAGATTTGACATAAGTACATATAGTGTGTGAGCTAGGAGCATTATATCGGATTTAGAATTAAAGTGGCCTTATACAATTACGTGCATGTGGCTGTATCGTACTTAATGTTAAAGATAAAGACACAGAAGAACTTTGTTGTTGGAGGAAACAAGTATCTTTAGTGTTTGTGTAACACTGTTGTCAGCTGGCGGTACTTATTATACTTATACAGTGCACTAAAGTTTCTTTAGACTCATGATACAAACAGAAAAAATTAAAGAGCTCAACAACCCATCTCCGGTATGGGCCTTTGCAACCAAATATTGCATTGCCTTTGCTGCAGCTGCCACAGCAGAAACAGGTGAGCTAATCCACTTAAGATAATTACACGAGATACATTTGTATATGAGGTTAGTAATAAAAATATAAGTCATACACCAAATTATGTACATAGAACTACTTCATTCACGAGTACTTTTATATGTGGGTGTGTATGTGCTTTATATTTTAATGTTTTAATTATCGCATCTCATTAGTGTAAATTGATTTATGTACACGTACTACATGGACAAGAAAGAGCAATGTCATTAACGGCTTCTTGAGCAAGGTTAAGAGCATGGCTGAAAAACTTAATTTTGTGTGAAGTGATGATATATGCGGTAGATGTGTGGGTGTTCAGTCAAAAACATAATTCAAATGTTGTGTAAGTGCAAGTTGAACAGGCACACACGTTCATGTGTGTATTTAGTTCCACCAGCTGTAGTGCAACGTATAAAACTTGTAGCATTAACACACAGCGATGTTTGTCTGTATGTAATATGTAACTTGTACTTTGAACTCTGCGTTCTTCCTTAGTGACAGGCAAAACTACCAATGAACTTCATTTTTGCGTACATCCGTCTTCCGTCAAACCTTTAGACTTTTGTACTCTGTACACAGAAATCATCTTTATATTGATTTGCTTTATAAGTAATAATCTCATGTGCACTTCCGGGTTCAATAAAAGATTAAGCATGACTGGGTAACTTTTTAATTGAAGAACTTATTCAAATTTAAAAAAAAAATGGTTTGCAGGGAAAAATATTTGAAGTCATTTTTAAGTTTTTATGAATTGAAATAGGAAATGTTGATTTAATTTGCAGTAACATATCCGTTGGATTTGACAAAAACTCGTATGCAAATTGCTGGGGAGCTTCCCCAGCAGCCGCAATCGAATGTAGCGACCGTGGTAAAACGAGCTGGAATGCTTCACACCGGATTAGGGATTGTGAGGAATGAAGGTGTTCTAAGTTTGTGGAATGGATTAGCTCCAGCTCTGTACAGACATGTCATCTACTCAGGAATTCGCATGGCCCTTTATGAAAAACTCAGAGATGACGTTTTCGGGAGAGAGCCTGATGGAAGCTTCCCTATTTATAAGGTATATACTCACAGTAGGGTTATTTTCTCATACCCTTAAATTAATATGTAACATTATAGTGAATTGTTATGGTTCACAAAACTAAAACCGTGTTGATGTTTAATCAACCCACTAATCGTAGCAATCATTAATGCCAATCCTGGTTAATTAAGTAACAGGTAATTATTCGATTCTCCTATATTGATAGTTCTTCTTTGACATAAAATTAATTTCTTCTTCCGATTAACCATTAATAAAATAATTACCAAATTTACATGCAAATATTTTCTCCGCTTCATTCTTCGTCATTATTGTTAAGTTTCGTCTTAATTCTTCTTTAATTGTAATTTGACCTCTTTTTTTATTGCAGAATTGAATTTTTTCCTGAAACCTTTTTATTGTGGACGATCAATTGATTTTTGCGAATTTTCTTTTCAGGCAGCTCTATGTGGATTGATTGTAGGGGGATTTGCACAATTCACTGCCTCACCGATGGATCTGGTTAAAGTTCAGTTACAAATGGAAGGACGTCGCAAATTAGAAGGGAAGCCTCCTAGAGTTCGGAACGCTTTTGATGCTCTTATGAAAATTGGTCGGGAGGGTGGCATCCGAGGATTGTGGAAGGGATGGGTTCCCAATGTACAAAGAGGAGCTTTAGTTAATCTCGGCGATCTTACAACTTATGACTCTGCCAAAAGATTTCTCTTAACAAAAACCAGTATGACAGACGGACCTGGTGTTCATATTTTAGCAAGGTACAAATAAACAATCTTAACATACTCTAAAAAAACTCTAGAAAAATTAATTACAAATTATTTTGCCCTGTATAGTCTTCTTGCTGGGTTGACTGCAACGATAATGGGAACTCCGGCAGATGTTGTAAAAACTAGGATAATGAATCAACCAACGAACGAACACGGCCAAGGCCTGTACTACAAAAATTCGGTGGATTGTTTACAGAAGACGGTGAAGAATGAAGGATTTTTTGCCCTATACAAGGGATTTTTGCCGATTTGGATGAGACTGGGCCCTTGGTCTTTGACCTTTTGGGTGTCTTTCGAATGGATTCGCAGCGTTGTGGGTGTCAGTAGTTTCTAGTCCGTTTCTAGTTCTAGTTTCTATAATTTAAATGTTGTATAAAATCTTAAAAGAGAAATCATGTCAGTCCTCGTTAAATATTAAATAGTTTACGTCCGCGTGATGTTAGGCGAATATCATGTTGACCAGAGTCAGTACAATAATGAATGTAACAGGAACAATACGAACTAACTGCACCCATAGAACAAGATAAAAATATCTAAAACAAAATTATGAAATCACAATTTAAAATACTTTAGTACAAGAATCACGAAGTAAATATCTGCATGAACAATCAAAGAGTCAAATCTAGACGCATGCAAGAGCGTTGTATTATCCTGGTATTGTAATTGTACATATAATCTTATGTGAAATGCGTAGTGTTGTTATCTCCGTAACTGTCTCATTTCGGTGAAATAGTTTCTTATAGACAATTTATTAGCTGTTGAACAATTCAAAGAGTGTAATAATGTAAACAGATGTTTAGAGAAATATTATTATTGCTAGAATAAAACAAAATATTATAGTCTTGTACATATAATGATGTAGATTGTATTATTATGTAGCTCAGTAGATGTACAATATACTTTAACTAGGAAATAGTTTATATACGAAAGTAGAAAATAGTAGAGGGAGAGATCTCCAGAAAAATATAGAAATTTTCATGGTAAAGGAGTACTACACAAATTAGAGCAACATAATAATATGTTTAATTGGCCGAATTAAAGTATGACTCTTCTGTTGGTATTAAAAAATGTATATATTATGTAAATAACGCAACTAACAACGAAATAACATACAATATACTAAAATAAAGCAGTCTGTAATGTATGCGCATAATAGAATAGAAATAAATTATATCGATGTGATAACCAAGTCGACATTTGTATGAAGCTTACATTATATTGGTGAGAATTGCAAAATAAAAATATTTCTCACGTATTAATAGCCACAGTATAATTTTTCCAAGCTTAATATTTTGTACACTGTACTATTTTAACAGGTTGGTTGATGACTCCGTCGCTTGTGCATAATTTCTGATCTTCAGGGAATTAATATACAGATGCGTACACGAATCACCCACATGTATGTGTTTAGGAACATTGTACATAACCTATGCATTTTAGCAACACGTTTTTTTAAAAGGTAGACTGAAAATAAATGTGCCTATACAATGTACACATGTATAGGTGATTGATGGTTTTCTGGCTATAAATTACTATACAAACCAGATCGGGTGACACATTTATTGTTAGTTAACTGATGACGGTACACAATCAAGATTAGGGCAATGGGTGAGGATGTTCAATAATGTTTAGTGTCTAATGTGTACGTGTAGTGGTTGGTTTAGTCAGTTAAGACAGGGATAATAACAATTGCCTTGAAAGTTGAATAGAAGATGAAACTATAAGCATCATTCACCATACTTTGCTAATACTGCAAGAGAGATTTCACTCAGGGTTTGTATTTTTTGATAAGAATGGAAAACCTTCCTTGATACGCATTATAGCCTTACTCTACACCTTCGCACTGCGAGCGCAAGACTAAAAGCAAAGGGGAAACAGTAAAAATGAAGAAGAATGAGATTAGAGTTCGTTAAACAAATAACCTAGAGCCAATGTGTGTAGCATTACTTAATTAAAGAAAAAATCCGCGTAACTTGTTACTGCAGGTACGGTGTAGGATAATTTTATTTGCAATTGGTCTAATTCAAGCATCTGTGTTCATAGAATGCATGAATGGTCATGAGAACATTATAAATTATAAGACATTGCAAGATCAGTTGTCTCAATCCTTGTTTACCTTCATATTATGTGTCTATACAGTGATTTCTTATATCAACAACTATTCATTATTATTGCATCTTGCTATTAGAAACGAGTTATGTTGCATTACTACCTACTTCTACTCTCTGTGCATATTCTGCATATACCACAACTGCTTCTACTGATCTCATTTGCAAATAAGATTTTTGAGTGCGAAGGTATAGGTGAAAGATACGTATACCTACATTACATACCTATACAGTATTAGCTTGACAGTATTCTTCTAAGGGACATTAACACTCTTTGCCACATAAAATATGTGTAGTTCACAATTTGAACCTGTTTCATTAGGAATCACAACACATCTGAACAATAGGAACTTTATTATGGTCACCGGTAGTTTCGTCGGTTTGCTTTTGTAATAAATATTAGCATCTTCTGTGTATTTCATTTTGTAATACTTTTTGTTCACCATTATTATAGAAACATTTGACGCAATAGCTTATTTCGACATGCGATCCTTATTACAACACAGCAATTATTATTCTACAGATAGACGCATTGATATGAATATTAATACTTCTTTAGTTTCACTGTTTCTTGTGTTATTTATCCAATTGGATCTTGGACCCTTCTCAACAGCACCAGTATTTGTGGTAAAGCAATTTCGTTTTCAAATGTGTAATAAACTAATAATTGTGCAATGCAGTTTTCAGTGGAGAAATTTTACTATAACCCTTATTAGGAATCTATATTGTAAGTTTTACATGGCTAAACTAAATGGATCTCATCAGATAATTTTGAATCATTTACTAAATCGTACCTACATATGCAATTTAAATTCTAGTATGGAGTATGTCCTATTAGATGTAGTGATGTAATTCAAATATTAAAGTTATGTGGAAAATATAAAGCTCATACCTATATAATTCTTTTTTATGTACAGTTAGAAAATAATTATTTCCAATTCAAAATATATATTCAATTATATACAATATTACTGTATTACATGATATTAAAGTGCCTACACTACAATACATGCTACAAGCATAGTATCTTGCCAGGGATAGGGCATTTCTTAATTAGAATTTTTAATTCATAGGTAAGAGCAAGGACAATGCTTATTATGTTCAATTTTATTTTTATACCATGCATTAATTTAATTTCGTATCCCACTTGCGGAGATATATTTTGATGTGATCTTCATTTCCCATGAAAGCTTATTTTAAGTTTTGTTAATTCATTATGAGATTATGAGATCCTATGGTGTGTTCTGTGTTGTTGTACAATATGGACAAGCAGTATTAAGTTCTCTGCACTCATATAACTTGAAAACACAGAAATCAGATATACATACAAAAAAGAATAAAAACATTCGATTGAATTAATTTCTATTATGCGTTACATTACAGGGAGGATGTTTTCCATATCACAGAGGGAAGCCAGAAACCTCCTCAGTCAAAGTGGAACACATTTACCCACATCCGTACGCAAGTAGTGAAAGCGGAGTAGTAGTAGTAGATGGGAATAATAATAATCATGGAAATAATTTTCTTGGGATGAAGCCTGCCAATGTGAGTATCACCGTTAATCTCGTGTTGCCTACTTCTCAAGCAAATCATCAACATACTCCGACTCCTCCTCGGGTTAACAAAGAGCAACCAGTTAGAACATCCAAAGAAAATAGTAATGTTAGCCATCCTCTCGTAATCGACAAAGCAACTCAACTTAGACTTGTGAAGACGATTCAAAATTTGCTTTACGGAAGAAAAAGAAGATAATAGCACCATTTTAATTTACAGCTAACTACAAAGTGTACTAATTTATTTGTGAGTGTATTAAATGTATTATATTCCTCAACATGTAAATTGTATAGTCTCTAATAAACAAAAACTTTGACCTCTTAAAAATCCTACAGTACAATTTTTTATGCAAAGACTTTCTGAAAGTTTTCCTTCATCCGCAATTGGTATAGCAGTGAAACGGAATATTTGATGCTTGAGAAAACATTTTCATTTCGTGCATAATGTAATAAGTACCTATCTGATTGTAAGATCAATTACTACATTGTTGCCTGTTCATATATCTTGTAGGTATACTGTAAATATTTGCCAGAGATTTGTAGCAAATACATTGTCATTTTTACGTGGTAGATTTATTCTTTTTGAAATAAAATGTACCTAAATACCTACATGTAATTAAAAAATATTAATTAGTAAGCTCGTTTATATTAGAACAGCTATTTGCTGTACTAGGT
>JABASD010000439.1:0-77519 GCA_019776165.1 Pogonognathellus flavescens
TACTCATTTGTATTATGGTGGATTGGTATGGATAGAGAAATCGATCTCTTCCACACACGTCATTTCTTTCTAGTGTCTTTCTGCTTTGTCTTTCTCATTACTACTCAAGATTGTTAGCAAGTGTTATTTTTTGCCCCATGACGATAATAAATGCAGTTTCCATGCACAAGTACATATAGAAAAGAAGTAAAGTGGTGCTTGGAAAAGTAAGTTGCATTATACATATTTATGGAGACCCTGATATAAAAGCTTGGCCTCGAAAGTCCTGTAGGTCTGATCTGATCTCTTCCATGCGCCAGTTTTCATTTCATTGTGACTTAGTTTAAGAGTTTATGTGAGTCGTGTACTTGCAGTTTTTCAATCGTTATCTACACTATGTTCCTCTTTGTTTCCTCTCGGTGCGTGATTGTATTGTATTTTGTATTGCATTGTATCAGTTGATGTATTTTTCTGTGGGCGACAGGCAAACTGAGTGAGTTTCTCTTTGAAATTGCTTGATAGATTACTGTGTGTATGTCATTGATGGATTGGGATGTGTTTTTCTATTTTGCAGGAGAGCCCGTGAGTGTGATCGAGAGGAAATTGGATGCTTGTACTGTGAGTGTCTATCCTCCACTCAATCCTGATCATGAGAGCCTCACCGTTCCTGAAAATATGCTGAATCAACTGGGAATTGTAGAGAAAATCACAAACGATGGAGTTCTTCTCACGGGTGCTGATATGATCTACAATTATGAACAGGTAACCAACTGCAAGAACTAAAACTATATACAAGGGCTATATATACATCTGGGCTCCCGGGTACCTGACCCTATGTTTTATTGAGATCATAATCTTGATTTTACTGTTCACAAAACATTCTTGTCAGTTTGATGGTGATGCAGTTTATCGGCGAATTTCTTGTTTCTTTCATAAGTTCATGCTCCTCTGCCTATGAAGTTCAGCTTCATGTACTACTTACTGTATTATTTAGCATTTTTGAAATTGTTTGAAATTATATCGTAAGTAGATACAAAGAAATGGTCAACCATAATATTTAAACTACAAAATATGTTCATGTAATATTTGTATCTGTACTGTACTATTGTATCTGTTTGTAAAGTTTGTATTAGCCGTTTCATTGACCATATGTTACCGAAAACGTAAATAAATCGGTGTCCTTTTTGCTTCCCTTGTTAGTAAAATAGGAATTGAAATAATTGGGTGTGTTTTACCAAACAGGTCCTGAGACAAATCCAATACAGCAATAAGAAACCGGCTTACTACCTTAACCGCGCATTTAAGTTGATTTGTTCGGAACTGAATGGACGTTTCACTTCCAATGAATACGTACAGACTGTAAGTACCGTATAAATAATTATAATATGTTCTGAGACATTTTATTTCACTAATGATGATTTGTTACTTGAATTTTTTATTATGCAGCTGACCGTTATCCACCCAGACTTAAGCAGAAGCACGGAAGACCCATTCCTGGGTTCTGGTGGGGATCGTGTAGCAGAAGAACACGCACAGCTGGACAACATGGTGGCTCACGCCCAGGTTGACGAGCACCATGCTGAATTAAGGCCGGCTCATATGATGCCAGATATGTACATGACTTCGAATTTCCTCGATGGGAGTCAGCAAGTTGGGGCAAGTCACGCGGTTACTGTCATCATTGTCGTCTGCGTCGGTTTCCTTCTTTTCATGATCGTCTTGGGAGTGATCCGAATCCGTGCCGCTCATCACCGATCGCAGCAGGAGGATATGGCTGATGCGGAAATGGCGTGGGACGATTCAGCTCTTAATATCACCGTAAATCCCATGGAGGTAAGTAAGAGAAAGGGTAGTCGTAACAATTCGATTGGCTATATTGTGGATTTACGTAATGTAAACACTTGAAATTGTATATGTTCTTCCCGACTGACGAATTACGAGTTTAGAGAATCTCTTGGTACGTCTCCACGATTTTTTGTAGCATTCGTGACTCAAAATACATTATAGGGACCTGGCATTATTATGGTAGCCGAATCTGAACAGAAAAGAGTTTTGTTGTTATAGTCAAGCTGATGAGAGCTCGTTAGGGCTGTTGTTTTGTGGGTGATCTTGGTACATTAGAGAAAATTTACAAAACGCTTATCATGCCTTTCCGAAGAGACGCACGTGTGTTCTACAGTTCTACAGTCTGAGCCAGCACATGGGAATTCTGTTATTGAAATTAATGAATCTCTCTCTAGAAGCACTTCTGTGTCACAGAAAGAAAGCTTGTGAAAATACCCCATCATTCTTTTTGTTTTTATTGCGACATTAAAAAAGTCCCTATTGTGAGCCTTAGCGATATTTGTCAAACGTGCGACCCTTACTTAGTGTGTTCGAGTCACGAGTGAGAAAAAGATATGAAAAGTAGGTAAGGCATTGAATGTAGAAATGATAAGGATAATTTGATTGGCTCAATAAATTCTTTTTTACTTACATATTGAAACGATATGACTGCTGTAGTTTAGAAGAGATCGTTGAAAACTTTGGGAGAATTGAGAAGGAACAGAATTACTGAATTGCAGATGTTAGAAAATAAGTAGCAAAACAAGTAATCGATGTCTGTGTGTCTTTGTGAAAGACCTAGTCGTACTAGAAGGAAGAGCTTGTTATACTAATACAGCTCATAGGAATTCTCAGTCTCTCTGGACTAAAAAGACTAACTTTGTTATCTGGAACGAAAGCAGCCTGTTGGCAGAAGATAGGATGAAATAGAATTAGTTTTATAGACAGTTGACAAAATCCTTGAGGACGAGTACTCGTTGAGTCGCTGCTGCACTGCAATGTGTAGTAGTCGCAGTCTTGCCAGAATCGTCCTCCTGTAGTAATTCTTAAAAGACTGTCTAGTTCCAAGTGTAAGGTTACCTACTACCAGGATACGTGAAACACGTATGATTTTCCATGTTCACTCTTTTATATATGAAATTATCGCAGAACATGCCGTAGTAACACACAGAGTAGCTGTAGTCTCTCTAGTACCTTGTAGAAATTATGACCCTAATAATTTTTGCAACAAAAATGTATTCTTCCCTAATGCAGACTTCCATTATCTGCTAAATACCTACGTGCTTTCTTTTACTCATCTTCTTCCCATTTAACTAACTTTACTGTCTATAGTCTATGTTTCGGGTAAAAGTTACTCAATCGATATAAGTTCACATATAGTAGAGGATAATACACTCCAACAATATAATAATATGACATTGGCATAACTATAATATATGGACCAGGGCAAAAAATTTGTTTTCAAACTATAGATACTCTCACACTCATATAAGTATATACCCATACGGCTCAGACCTACTAAGGAGTCCGTGATGAGATTCGATAAAGGTCTTTTACTCATAGAAACCCTGTCAAAATTGAATGTTTCCATTATTGCGATAATATCATGTAGAATTAATTTTCCCAGTGAGAGTGGAGAAAGTAGGGAAAGTGAAGAAAGTATTTAATAATAATCTCAAGACTTTTCCAACCTCTTGAAAGTTATTTTGTGAATGCATTTCTGTGACACGAGGTAGTTTAACAAATTAAACACTTTATTGTATGTTTCAAGCTTGCGATCAACACTATGATCTTCCTTAGGAACAAGAAGTAAAGTTATGTTAGCCAAAAAATGAGTATGATTATAATATTCGATTTTAATATTAGTGCGATGCCTTTTTATTCACATATGCGATATATACGACAATCTTCAAGACTTTTTTGGATAATACTTCGCTAATACATATTATTACAGACACTATCAGTACAAAATATAAAACACGAGTAACTCAGCGTTGCTTACACAATACAAACGACTATGTATTTAAAGTACTATATGCTATACATTGACTGCGTGCATGGACATTTCTTGTTTTCCTCCTTGTAATACAAACATTTAGGTTATGTACACTATGTAAGTAATAATGAGTTGCGACTTTCTCGGAAATGATAGTTTTGAGAAACGATGTCATGTATTGATTTGGAATTGTTTTCAGAACTTGGGTGGAAACAGCGGCCCACAAGCACAAGGAGAAGAGGGGGATGAGAGTTGGGACGAAGATGATGACGCATCAAGTTATCGAGACGATGAATCCTCTTCAGAGGGGGATGACGAGGCAGAGGATGTTCGAGTTGCCAGTCGTGCTGTCCCTTGCCCAGGTCCGTCCCAATCCACCTCTGCTGCAGCTGTTGCCGCCACTGCTAATGTCACCGCTGGCGGCTCTGGAAAACACAACAAAGAACTTGAATGGGATCATTCCTCCATGTAAACAAAAAATAGTCACACAAGTCAACTACAGAAATGAGTCGTCGTTGTCGATGACGACGAAGTCGCCATCGTAAGAGTTAAAATACTGTAATGGTGTGTTGTGGTGTGGTGTAATGAATGAAATACTGTCGTCGTCGTACTTCCCTCCCGTTTCTTCTTAATTAGATATCAAATACTATAAATTCATAGGTACATAACTACCGATAGATACAGTAGCTACTAAAACAAATGCAAATAGGATGTACATACAAGTAAACACTAATCTCCGAATAATCAAATCCTATCCAGATACAAACATTGAGAAGAGAATGAAATGCAATCGATAGTTATCCATATTATTATTTAGTATTTATATTGTTCCCTCTTCTGTAATCAATCTTAAGTTAACCCTTATAAAAAGGCTCGCATACCGTAGACACTCAAACAAAAATCCAAACAAACACAGTATATACGATCGATCTACATAGGCAGCAATTTTAAGTGTTCGTATAAATGTACGCAAAATATATTAATTTACGCAGAACGCAAAAAGAAATGCAAACGTAGGAAGTATATACTCCCAGTGAAAAATAGGTCAAATTTGCGGATTCAAACAGAAAATGCGGAACACAATGATTAATTATTCGTATTATGATTGGCAACACACGCAATATAAGCAGCCTAACTTAGAAATGAGTTACTTGTTTATACATCACGGATATTTAGTAGAGGCTTAATCTATTGAGGTGACACACAATACGACTCAACCCATAGTAAAGGGTTGAGCGTTTAAATAATACCTACTACTTATTATAGCTTTAATATGCTAATTTTTAGAATGTGGTGGTTTTCTCCAGTAGTAATTTTGTTCACCACATATTTCCAATTGCATTACTATATACTTCTATTATTGCTGTATTACACAATACAGTTATAACAGAGTAAAAGTATAAAAGGATTCAACAGACAGACTAATAAAAAGGTATAAACATACCGTATAAAAGTAACCCGTACTGTTTAAGAGCAAACATACAGTATGCCAGTGGACTGATGTGTAACAGTGCTGTGAACTTGAGTAAATAACAGTTTTAGCAGGTAACATGTTTATGCTTAACTAGCTACTTACTACTATATACTACATCACATTAAGAAGTATGTACGTTAGTTGGTATACTGAAAAATTTAATCATACTGTATATTAGTCTACTGAACTATACAGAACTATATAGGAGCATATATAGTAGAACTTGTAATTAGACAGTACTTACTTTTACCTTAGCTCTACTGATGGTATGGCGAGAGAGAAAGCAGGATTTACCGTGACATGGTATGTTTTTGATTATGTTCAGTGTATCACATCTCAAAGGCTGCTTATTATGACGAGGTAGAAAATATCGTTTTTAGTTGTTGTGGGATGTTTCGGTTTACCTAGTTTTGGAGAAAACTGTACAAGAAAAGGAACTTACATGGCGCACATGCAAGGAAGCAATTATGCCAAGGAGAAATCACTTGGTTTGTTTTCTGCGTATAGCTCTAGTACTTTAAGAATACTTTCTTCTGTTAAAATAATGTTCAAGGTGACAGGCAAGATATAATTAAAGATCAAAATTGGATTCTTCAGCGTTGTTCCACGAAACAAAGGTATCTTAATTTGTTGCCTTGATTTCGTTAACTTTTTGATTATCAAGCCGAGCCTTGTTGAGTTTATTAAAGTTTTGCATTGTGATTTGATTTGATGCGGGTGGATAGGAGAAATTTCATGTCGTCCCATCAGTCAGCAGGTCTGGGTTGTGTTCTTTTTTCGAGCTCTGTAGTGTTCTCTCAATCGTGTATTTACAAATTCTATTATCTGGATTTCCACACTGGTTCGTGCAAAACTTGTACACAATAGAAGCTTTGCTTTGACGTAAGAAGCAATGTTTTGGAAACTAAAAGCGAGACTTTCTAGAAGTAATTTCATCTGTTGAAGCCAGCATAATACTTACAGAGTTTTGTACGCACACGTAAAAGAGAGGTACTACTCCTCGGCTCTATATGAAATATATACAGTGTAAAATTGAATTAGGGAACATATTAAAACTAAAATCGTATTACTTTGTATTGCATTACTGTCAAACTCGTCTCCAGATGTACCTAATGCTAACGATTATTATGAATACGACTAGTTACATGTTAAATTGTGTTGAATAATCATATATTTTCCTTATCAAAATACAACAATAAGTTTATAAAGCTATGTCAGTAGGAGCAACACTGTATCTATAGAGAATATACTGAAAAAAGCCATTTGGTTGTGTTATCGCGTAGATTAGGTAGCTCATCATCTATTGTACATTTTTGTTTGAAAATGCTTCTAACTGTGTAGGTAGTAAATGGTGAAAAAATTTCCAACTACTGTAACTTTATTTTATGGGTGGAGGAATTCACCCTTAAAAAGTCATACTGATTTAAATGCACGAAAGTTTGCAGCTACAGCAAATATATAAAATAGCGACAGGAATGTGTAGCAGAGCTGTGTGTGTGTAACCTTATAAGAGCTACAATAATACTACAATAGTAATTATCATTAGAGGTATACAAGAATACTAGTGTGTAAGTAGCTGTTGTTCATATTTCATTTTATACTTAACAGGATTTACATTTTAACAATGCAACGGGGAGAAGAATATCCATTTAATATAAAGCAAGCATTCATAGCAGCACTGCGCAAATAAATGGTTTGATTATTTAAATTGACTTGAGAAACGTAAAAAATGCAATGTTTCCTATTTTGCTGACAATCTTGAGTACTTTCCATAAAGCTTAATAAATTAATGTAGATATTAATCGTAGAATTATAATACTAGAATCATTTAAGTACCTAAATCATATTGACTTGATTTATTGCATTGTAGTAGTAGAAGAAAAAGAAGAATATAGTAATGCCATTTTTAGACTGCATTATTATGGTTGGTTTTGTTCGTAGTGCCATAGAAAAAAGTGCTTAGTTACTGTGAGGTGTTTTGTACTGGGAAGAAAACTAATTGTATTTAGTATACGTGCGTCATGTCATCAGCTAATAGGCAAAGTAATGAATTAAAATACACGATATAATTAAGTATTGTGTGTGTATGACATCTATACTTGTAGTAGATGTAGTTTATATAGGGAGAATAGTTGTATAAGCCCATGATTATGAAATAAATGTAAATATAATACTAACTAGTACTAGCTATAGACAGACATAATAAATATTATTGTTTGTAAAACTGCAGTCTACTTACAAATACATGATCTAATGCTAAATGTGTGTGACTCCAATATGCAATCCACATGTCAAATCTATAAAAATAGCTCTACTACTACTACTACAGTACTATTGAATTTATGATACAAGAAAAACGCAGTGAATCCTATCCTCCTATCACATATCTCTTCTAATGTAAAAATCCTTACATTACAAGCCAAACTTGTAATAGTGTAGGCACTTAACTTCTTTAATTGATAATAGGAGGGAATTTACTTGAAAGAATTTGTAGGGATTTTATGTATATTAAAAAAAAACATTCAAAGTGAAAGTCCTATAAAATGATTGACGGGGAAAGACGAAGAAGAAAGTATGCAGGAATAAATAAAAATGGTCTCAAGTGATTTTCTTCCCAGCATCAATTAAAACAGCCTTTGATTCTTACTACATTATATACTACTGCCCCGTGTTACAAATAAGCTTTATGCTATGACAGACATGAAAAAATTAAAATATACTTATATGAAATAAAATAGAACTAAGAAATAATATTATTGTAAAGTAAGCCGTGAGAAATCAAGTAGTGGCTGTACATACATGATAAAATGGTTGGACAATGTGTAAACTTCAATTATTACAGAAGCTCTGCTCTACAAAACAACGTGTCGACAACTACATAGAAAGAAATCCAATTCCCTACGTGAAAATGTCACTTGTTGACTGAGAAAAGAATAACTACTACTATAAGCATTGCTATAAATCGCAGCTGTACTTATGTAAACAGCAAATCAATTCTCTGGCGAGATATCATGTACTCAATTAATAAATGGAATGTAATAAGTAAAGAAAAACAAACTAAATCCATTCAAGCAGCAGTTTACGTTGTTTGGAAGGTTGAGTAGCAAGGCCCATTGTATTTTGAAATCACTCGTAATGTAAAAGTAAAAACACAAATCGAAACAGGATCTTTTCTAATTCAGGATAAGACCAAGATGTAAACGTAAAGTAAAAGTAAACGAAACAAAAGAAGATTACTCTTGTATTCAGTTTAAAGAAAAACAAAGAAGAGCAGTAATTATTAACTAACTACGGCAATTTAAAGTTTTTAGCAATTGTAAACCATTATAAAGCAATGCTATGTTATGGAAATGCGTGTAAGTGTAATAAGATATAAAAATTAATTAGACATGCCTAAAAATGGATTCGTGTTATATATATAAAATTACAATAAGTATAATACACGTGTAGAAAAAAATACCTATACACACACTTGTTAGTTCACAAGGATATGTCCCATAGGGAAAATTTACAATTGCGTAATTCGAAAAAGGTTCGATATTCGCGTAGACTTGAAAGTTGCAACAAACAAGAAATTAGTAAAATCGATGTGTCTGAGACTCGCTTTACAATTACAATCCATTCCTGCATCTGTCTGTATGTCATTGTCGTACTCTTTGTCACTAAATAATCAAATATTATTCTATGTCGATGTCAAATCAAAAAAATGTAATTGTCAATCGATGTTGTCATTGTCATATATATATAAATGTCATAATGTAATGCATACATAGCGGGATTTTAGCTCACGTTTCATTCATGTATGTAACAATACAGAGAAAAAACTTGTTTCTTATATTTAATTAAGTCACTCACAATTAAGATTGCATTATTGTTGGAAATATGTGTATTCTTTTCCATTTGTTATACATGGACTTTCACTTGGACTCCCTGTACTATAAGAAGACCTTCAAGAACAACATACTACTTCCAAAATAATATAATTTTCGGGTAAATCATTTGAGAGTTCATTCATGTACAAGTTTCTGGGGTCTTGTTGCTTTTTGTCTTGGCCTATATATTATATTGAAAAAGATTGCTTGTTTCATACTGTAATACCTACTACAATACAATACACACATTTGTAAGACTCTATAAGCCTGCGCTGCTACTATAAACGGAATTAAAAAAAGGGAAAATGAATGTGGAGTAAGGTATCAAATAAAATGTGTGTAAAACAAAGTATTGAACTTTCGTATATAAGTAATTGAATTACTATTGAATTGAATTAAAAATGTAATCTGCACAAACTAACGACACTAAAACTAACTTAACGGAATAACTCGTACTACCACTACAAGTAAAAATTAAGAAGACGAGAAAGGAAAAAATGTTTTGGTTTCCTTCAGTATTTTCAGAGCTTTTGTTGATTTATATAAAAATTTAGTTATGTAATACGTGTAACAATTTATTTCTCTTTGTGAAATACTAACTACTACGTAAAATTGTATGTATTGTAATTGTAATAAAATAAAAATCTAATCTTTGTGTGTAGTTCAGTAGTTGGTAATTAATACTAAAATGTGAAAGTAGTGGGGTAGAAATTGTAAGCTAAAATACAGATAAATATCTACGTAACAAATATTTGGTAGAAACAGTCTCCGTTATAATTGTAACTAAAAAGATACTAAAGTAAATTACTGTTGTAATGAATTAATTGAAATAGGTTCACCAAGTAAAGTAAGATAATATGAAACGACACCCCCACCTTAAATTAAACTGTCAACACAACAACAATCACCGCAGAAAACATTCCATTTTAAAACTATGATGTAGGGTTTTAGTTTATTGTTGTAAAGAAAGTGATTACTTATCTAATAATATTTACCTACATAATATACATAAATATAATACCTAAATGTAATACAATACAATAAAAAATTTACAATACTGTCCCGTCGTAGTTGAAAAATTGTTCAATCCGTTCAGTTTTCTTAAGTCCTATTTTCAAAAGTCAAGTAGTCAAATTATCATTACGGAAATTTGTGTTGTATTAATTGTATTTGTAAGGTACATGTGTTTTGTGTGTGTAGAAGACATTATGCGTTTACAATGTACTCTGTGTAGGGTTTCATGTTTACCGTTATTTAACTGTACCTATATTATGTGAATATGTGCATCTAATATGAAATTTGTGCATGTACCTTCATTTCGCCCGGTTCATTTACCTAATAAATTGGCCATAGCCTCTATAAAAATATTTCTCAACAAATCTCTTTCACTTCATTCCATTTTCCATACAGCAATTGGCACTTAAACATAAACCACACATTTTTCCAAAACATTCTCATTATGCAAAGGCATACTACTACCATAATATCATATTGCAGATTGCATACCGCATACATACCCTTCTAATGCAAACGCTAAGCGTAAAAGTAAATCATATTCCTTTTTACTTGCAATAAGGTATTTATAGCTTCGCCAAACACATTAGCCTCGAATAAGTTCATAGGCAGCATTCTCTATCCATACATTCCACATGAAACATGTTCTGGAATAACATTGTTCAATTAAAACGGTAAAATTACTGTTTCTGGAACACTAGTTGCTTAAAATCTCCTTAAACTGGTTCATATTAATGCGAAAATTATTTAGTAGAGCTACCAGGGCTCGTGCAAGATATGCAAACCTTAATATGAAGAAAAAATACTTTTCTAAACCATAGAAAACACTACATTTCGTATTAGGGACGAATGTAAGTACAATATGACTTCGTATGTAGTAATAAAATTGTCAGAGTTTCTTACATTTTCAAAACTGTGTGGATATGATATGTCAACAATTTTAGTATGTGAATAAGGAAGTTAGACACACAACTGCGTTAACTAATTTTTTCAGTGGAGACACTTGAGACATTAATATCGTGAGCATTTGATTATAGGAGACACTCCAGTCATTTCGTTTTCATGCATGCAAGTGACGCTAGATATTGGAAGCATTATTGGTTAGCAAAATTTGGCTTTAATACAAATACCAGTCTACAAAATAAATACATATTCTACAGTAATAACTAATTATTTATGTAAATACATATCTAGGTATATGTATGTCAAGTTGCGAAGATAATTTGCAGTTATTCATGCAAACTATTTGCGTGTTATAGTATTTGCATGCACTGCGTTTTCCGATTTCCGGTATAAATACATCTATGGAATTAATTTAGTGTCAGCATCAATCAGACTGGGTGGTTTACATCGTGAAGAATTAAGCGTATAGTAGGCACTAGTAATAACTATATTTCAAAACTTTCGCAATTTTATTTTGAAACAGGGTTTTACAACAATGAAGGATTGCGGAGCAGTAAAAATGCTCATTTTGATCCAAATGACTTTTATTTTTGAAACTTGAATAGAGCTTGAACAATATAATTTATACATACTTAATAAGTAGTAAGATGTTTTGTGATTAAAGTTACTTTGAAGGAATAAAGAAATAAAAGTTTGGTTAACCTTCCAAAGATTTAAAATGTATTGAAAATCGATTCATGATTAGTTTTTATTCATTTTAAGCTACATACATTATGTTACATGCTAATCTGAGCAAAACAATAATCACAGCTACAAAGTCATAATTGATAAATAAAACATTTTGATAAACAATCTATAGAAAATTAAAAAACTGAACTGAACTTTGTCCAGATAAGTACTAAGGACTACATACTTGAATTACTTTTAAAGCCTAAAATTCATAGCTACCAAAATTGGCTAAGAGAAACAGTGATCTAGTAGTAGTAGCAATGAAATAGCAGAACTCTAACAAACGAGTGTAAGTTTGGTGCTACTATTTGTACTCTGAGCACTGGGATATCATCATTTTAACCTGATATATGAGTAAATCGTAAATGCATGTTACAAGATTCCGAAGATTTCAGAAAAGTCGAAAAGTGCAGCTGTTATAAATAGTTTTAGCTGTATTAAGAATAATTTCATACTTCAAAATGTCTTAACATTAAATTAAAGCTATTATTGCATCAACATAATTAGTAGCTGAGGTACACAAATCAATACTGTCAATCAAAATTATGATTAAAGCTTACAAAATTATTTCATAATGGCAAATCAAATAAACATTCTCGCAAGTATTTCTATAACTGCTAAAAACTCTTTTGGAAGAATGTATATTTCTTAGCTTAGCTTATAGTAAGACTACTTACCATTTTAGTATACAGATACCAAAGTTTTTGTTAGAAAACGACAATAAAAATAGCATGCAAGAAAATTTCGCATCTATAACTAGAGTGTATCACAAATGTTCTACGTAGATACAATGATTCTTTACATACTAAAAAATACGTAAAATTATTGAGTCTTTATATCTCACACCTTTTTCTCAAACTGTTCGTGTGCTTAGTTTAGTTAAAACTTTATAATTAGGCATTTAGCTACTCACTGTCGACGTCTTGAGCAGAACCGGATATTCGAAACATTTCCTGACCTTCTTGCTCCGTTCGATCTTTAAATATAAAACACATTGTCATTAGTTTCAAACTTAATACATTAGTAAGCTGTCCCACTAATCAGATATGTACATACATAATTAAGCAGTTACGCTGCTCTAGTTTACTTATATTACCATGTCATATCAAACTATAGCTATAGCTATATCTATAATTGCCTATATGACAATGAATTATTGAAATGCATCAAGACAATTTTTTAATAGTTCTTACCAACTGGAAGTCCATACGTCACCTTTCGACTAAGTATAAACATTGCTATAGCATGGATCACACTGAAGACTAAGGCCCCTATTCCAAAAATTCTGAACGCAATTTTTCCTGATTCGTTGTGATACAATAGGCCACCGATGAGTCCTCCTAATGCAACACCTATGTACAAAGCATTGCGTATTACGGCAACAGTTACAGATAATAAGTATAAAAATATTGTAAATTTGTGATGAACTTACCAACACCTTCGAAAGCAGAGCCTACAATTCCTTGAACGCTATATATAAAAAGTATGTGCAAAAAATTAGGCTTTAGATTGCATATAAGTAGAAAGATAATCAGTGTAAATCAAAAGAAACAAATTCACATGAATAAAATCAACAGCACTTACGTAGCCGATATAGCAGGAGGAGAAACTTTGGAAGCATAGGAAGTCATTGCTGAAACATACATAAAAGTGTCAATAAATTTAATGTCAAAATTGTTATTTATTTATGAATCTCAGGCGAAAACTAGGAAACATAAATTAACCTACCTGTATAAAATATTCCAAAGGTCAATCCTTGCAGAAGCTCAACTGAAATACAAATTATTCATGTCCATGAATAAATTTGCCTACCGTCTATATATATACATCGTTGAAACGCAATAAAATGGATTTATTAAGAATTATAAAGCAGCATACCTGGCAATATTGACCATGGGTTCGTTAGTACAGAGTAAGTTATAAATCTTACACCAAAGGCTGCCAATACTAATGTGATGCAGTTAACATGTCCAAGTTTGGAAATGAACCAACCTTCAAATATAAATACAATTGTAAGATACATATTATTAAATTCAGCCAAATGTAGATGATTTTATCAGATGCTGTGCATACAGTCGTAAAGAATTAGATTTACGAATCAAAAGAGCAAAAGGTACCTGAAACATGAAAGAATGGCAGTTCTCCCGCAAAGCATTGTACAGCTACCACCAGGCCTTGCAGAAGTTTTACATGCGCAGTATAGTCACATACGGTGTCTGTCGACGCTGTCTCAGTAATTGCACTCTCTTGAGCCAGATCGTCGATATACCTGTTTCAAAATATTTTCCTTTAAAATATTTCTCATGCATTAATTTTCATTTGTAAATAAAAACTGTCAACATTTTTGGAAGACATACCAAAATAGGAACGTCCACAATAACCCTGTACACATGCCGACAACCACGCACGCAAGAATAAATATTATAATTCGTAAATCACTAAGAAGAAAACAGACATCTCGACGTATAGACTTAGGCTTCTCCGTTTCTCGAATCTAAAACAAACAAACAGTATGCTTTGCTTACAAAAAACTTCACCTTTAAAAAGTAAATCACAAGAGCATAACACATTATTATTAGAAAATCATTGAATACACAGAAAGCATAGAATACATAGACTACACAGAAATATACCAGAAAAATCCATGTTCACGTGCTAGTTGCTAAATATTGAAGAAAGTCGACTTAGTCGATTGTAAAATACATTTTATTAACTTACATCCCATTTGTATGCCACGATTAAATCCAGAGTCAACAATCCGGCCACGAGATAAAAACAAGAAGTATAGTCCTTTAACAATCTGCTGCCTTCGCTTGAATAATCGATAAGATATCCAGCTATGAGAGAGAATCCACCCCTGTGGAAATAGTTGTGAACGATGAATATAACATGAAATATTTTTAGAGGGTTTAAAAAATTATTTCGTTAACATACCATCCAACGGAACCCCACTGCCTCTGATGACCGTACAAATGAGGTTCATTTCCTGTAAATAAAATGTACACTCAATTTAAGTTCGCATTTGTGCATTACTTAATAAATACATGAAGATGAGACGAAAAAAACTAGACACAAAAATAAATGGAAAATGATATGCTTGCTTACCCAGTATTTGAAAACAAAGCGCATCTCCTATAGACGTTACAACAGCCATGGAGCACCATCCGATAACAACCAAAGATCCGTAGAGCCAAAAATTCATCGAGTCCAACAATGATTCTTCTGGTAATATTGTTTCTAAATGTTTGTTCAGAGCTGTATTGTTGGGGCAATTTAAAAAACATTTATCCAGAACAGTTTTTGGACTGCATGCTAATCCATGGTACTCATTATTGTTTTTCGAATAAGAAACTTCATGTATTACAAGAAACAAATCATCGTCAGTTCTTATTGTCTCTGTTATCTGAAAATATAAAATGGTCCAATTTTTTAATTGTCAAAAAATGTAGATTAGGTAGGTATTAATAAGCGTGTCAGGAATAGATATTTACCCGCAATTTGACATCCATCGTGAGTGTAGGAGGAGGACGATGCTGATCTGTTACAATATCGAAAATTGAATCCTGCTGATGAGCGTCGGAACCGTTGACATTGGTATGTTTTTGTGTCCGATTTAGGAATTTGTGACACAAGTCTGGTATAGTCTCATGGGACAAAATATTTGTACAGAAACTATCGACTTGTAAAAACGTGGGAATATCTACAAAAACATCACACTCGGCTGTGCAGTATTCCACATACGTACTGCCTTCAATCACCGCTTTCCTGATTCTGGGTACTGCTTTGACTAAATCATCCTTGTCTTCCAAACCGTGGTTTTCACGTTCATGAATTTTTCTATTTGCATGCGTTCGCTGAACATCCTTTGGCATAAACGATTCTACTAAATTGTCCCTACAATTTAAGGTCAGTCTACCAATTTGCCGGAATGTCGAAAATCCTTCAGCACATTCAAGCCAGACTGGCCTTACCGGTTTAGACGAAGGTAGAAATGCCACACACACATACGACATAAGATTTAATAATATGAAGAATAGGAACAGTTTTTTCTTTCTTTTGAAGTGATCGGCAACTGCACCGAAAACAAGTTTTGAGATCAATCCCATTACTGGAGCTAAACCGAATATATAACCCACCCCCCGTTCAGAAATCCCCATCTGTTTCGCAAATATAGACAGAAATGGCCATAACGATGCAGTTCCTGTAATAAACCAAAAACACATTACTTAAACTCACCGATTTTAAAATTCTCAATCTCAATTTCCCAAAATATTCCAAATATTTTCTGAAACTGTATTGAACTTATTGTATGTAAATATTTGTGACTCACCAGCAAAATATAGGAAATAATGTGCCTTTATGGGTAAGTAACTCAAGTTGACTTTTAGTCTTCCCATGTTTGCCACTGTGTTCATGTGCTTGCTGTTGCCTCTTGACCTGCTAATCCCAGACAGACATTAGTGAGTAATTCTTATAGAAAAAAATTGCAGTAGTTAAGCTGAAGGTAAAGATTGTTTTTGTCACAATCACAGTTTTCGTGAACAATCGATAGAGATAGGAACATAATATATATTATTAGCGTCCTGACTTCTTAAACAACATTATTAACATGTAAACTAACATTGTGAGATTTTGATTACTGGACACGGAAAGAAAACGGAGGGCAATGAGGAAAATCGAAAATGTATACACAAGTTCCATATGGCATGGTTCTTTCTGAGTATTGGTATCAAATCGTTCTTACTCATACCATACTACTACAACAACAACATCGTACGACGACGACGATACGGTAGTGTTCCCGATTATCCAGGAGAAAAGTATATCCATATATGGTCGTGTATTCGTAGTAAAAGTAGGAGTAAGTCACAGTTCTGGTGTAGTTAGTAAGTAGTAGCCTTAACGCAACCTTTCCACAGTTCCACTGAATTCTAGTAAACATCAATCAATATTTCATGCACACCTCGTCCCTGTCTCGTCTCCTACACTACAGCAGCTGCGGTTTCTGTTCTCTGCATAAAACATTGCTGCATGGAACCAGGTGTCTATATTTACGATTTGTAAATGCATTAATATACCGACACACTTTATACATGCATACAATACAAACTAACGATCTTTCAGACAATAATATAACTTATAGGTACTATAAATTGATCGAATCGCACTTGGAACTTTGAAATGGCTTTAGTTTGTATTTGTATACATTCTCAGGCCAATTGAGATTAGTTCAGTTCAGTCGTTCTGTAATTCTCAATGTAATAGCCATTGCTAATGCTATAGCGTATAACTTGATGCGTTTGCCTTGCTGAACTTGTCGAATGTTATTGTATAATGATCTCGATTGACTGCTCACGTAAAGTGTACTTTACATAATCATGAAAATTATAACATGTAAAATGCACATAAAACTAACTTTTTATTGTTTTGGCTTCCCTTTCGGAAATCTTGTCCCAGCTCAGTGAGTTCCACTTCTGTCGGTTCAAATGAGTCACCTCACCTTCGGGGTTACCTAATTGTAGTTCATGTGAACACAAGGTTGTGTGGTAGGTAGCTCAGATGATATTTATCAAAACTTCTCCAATGGCAGTGTATATAAGTCGCTGTAGAATTTCACTGACGTAGTCAGCTGCAGTAAACGTTCCAGTGGTGCAATGCAACCAAATGTCATTTAAATGTTTAGAAGAAAGAAGTCAGATTAGCAAACTGGATTACAAAGAGCAACATTGCGGGTTTTCTTTAGTCGCTCCTTCTTTCAGCCTGCAGAATTTCTTTTTCCTCTGCAATAAAGAATAGTACAGCAAGCAATAAATTACAACATAAAGCAAACACATCAAAACACACACATATATGCACCAAGAAATCAAAAATGTTTTCATTTTACTTGCATAGTACACTTACTTTATGTACTACTATACCATAACACAGTAACGTGTCTCGTTAAGGTTAGTTATGCATGTAACGAGAGTGAGTGTGACTTTGTGCATTTTTACTATGTAAAGCATATGATTGCAACATTACATACAATCACGACATTACGGTAAATAAATAAAGTAAATGCGAAGGTACCTTTGAATTAGTAATTTCCAAAGTTCCTTCTTCTCGTGAGAAAATTCTTCTTGTGCAGCCGAATTTTGAAATAGACACCTAAGAATTTAAAAACAAATATAATATTTTTATTAAATACAATGTTATTGTTTCCAGATGATTGTACGACCTGATTCATTACTCCCAATAAATGTTTTGTAACAAGTTTGCAATTATTATGTAATGCTTCATTTATGAACTTACCTTCACATTTCGAATAGTAAATCTATGGATGGACAATATTATTTTTAAGCTGGTTGAATTTGTGGAAATGCACTTTGAAGGAATTAAGTGCAGAAGAGCTGAGCTCTATATGGAGCTTAGCACGAAGTGATTTTCTTAATGTGTATCAGCTTTTGAAATTCACACTTGAATTGAATTGCAAAGCATAATCTCATAATATTATGCCTATGCTTCTTGCTTTATGTATCTTATCTTACACCTGTCTGTCTGTGAGGTCTGTACAGGGACACAAATCACACAGAAACTGCAATCACGGCATATAAGGTTGTAAACTATGCGATGATTACGATAACAATGCCACTCCACAGTCAAAAGTTGAGAAGTATATGGAGCGGACCTTCACATATAATGTTAAATTAAATGATGATGATGATGTGCTATAAGAGAAAGTTAATTGTATATTTACTTCTTTGATTTTTTATGTAGGCAATGTAATCTGGTTGGTAATGTTATTCTTTGAGTAACCCTGTGTCTATGTGTAAGTGTGTGATTCATGCTTGCATTCATACACTCTCTTGAAATAGCCTCTCCTTCCACAACAACACTCAGTTGTTGAGTAAGCAGATACACAGTGGATTTCTTTATGTATACCTTCATGCTATACCATAACCATCCTTGACAACCATGACGAACACGTATAGATGTACAGGAGCTGTGTAGTGTGTACTATTTCTATCAAGGCTGGGCATAGTCTTTTACGTGAAGGAGGAACATAATACAAAACAGAATAAGATTTTCCAGCTGTCAAAGCTAAATCTGCTGGAGAAGAAATGCCTAACACAAAATCATGTGTGCTACTTTCCACACAAATTGGCCGGTTCAATTTATTACTTCGGCACATTACATTCTGCAGATTGTACACACATAGGCTTACATAATACTATGTATGTGTATCTGACAGACATACTATGTACACTTACACTACATGAATTTTTCTGTCACCTTGAAGGTTGTTTGAATGGAACTGAAGAGTTTTTCGGCTTGGATTGATAATTATACGTGGAATAGTTACAACACGTCGGTTAACGAGTGAAAACATTTTATCTGTACACGGTAAGTTCTCCAATTTCTAACTTTAAGTGTAATTGATAGTAGTAGTCCATTTGCATGAGACAGTATCAATTATGATAATTACAAACACTTGAAATTAATTTCAGGCTTACATTTATAAAGCGAAACCAGACAGACATCACACAATATTATTATCGATTTTCCTGAAGCTGGTCGCGGCTCAAGAAGTCCGAGTTGAATTTAAAGAACCATTCACATCTGTGACAAATTTTAATTTGAGGTGACTAACTTTATTTTCTGTGCATTGTGTACATATGTAAAAAATTAACTGTGATTTTGTTTCTTATATCTGATTTGTATTTTGTGTTTGTAGTCTGGAAAATGTCCTCTAAGCCTGTTGCTCAAGGTTTACCTCCTGTTCCTCCACTTTCGGAATATGAACATCTGAGTGAGAAGGAGCGTATGTTGGCTGGCTACCCTTACCGGCCGGCCGATCCTGAATTATGTAAAGAACGACTTAAAGCGCGACAACTCTGTCGTGCATATAATGATGCAAGTTATGACGAAGAAGAAAAACGACAGAAAATTCTCAAGGAGTTGTTTAACAAAGATTGTGCAGATAAAAAGCATTTCATCGAGCCTACCTTTAGAGTTGATTATGGATACAATATTACTGCCGGAAACAACCTCCAGATGAATTTCGATTGCTGCATTTTAGATTGTGCTAAAATCACCATCGGGGATAATTGTCTCATAGCCCCTGCAGTGCACATCTATGCTGCAACTCATCCTCTTGACAGCACTTGCCGAAGAGACGATGAAAATTACTACGAACTTGCAAGACCCGTTAAAATCGGAGATAATGTGTGGATTGGTGGACAATCCGTGATTTGCCCAGGTGTAACTATTGGGGACAATGTTGTAATTGGAGCTGGAAGTATTGTAACCAAAGATGTACCTTCTAATGTTGTCGTCGCAGGAAACCCTGCAAGAGTCATTCGGCAATTACCAGCACCCGATAAGTAACTTGGTATAGAAATACCAACATTATAAAAATTAATACGTACTTGCTAGTATTTACCAGCACAAAGTATGTACCTTTTAAAATAAAAGTACTCTTAACAAATTCCTCTCAATGACTATGATTATTATTATACTTTCATTTTTGGATTGAATACATATTATGGCTGTAGTATATTGTCTAAGCATTATGCTATGTACATTATTATGCCCTTACTGTTGACATTATCAGCAAGCATATTATTTCAGTTCATGAACTTTTATTTTTATTGTAATGTATTTTAATGTCAAGCTAGATAAATTGTCATTTGTGAAGTCAAAGCCAGTAGTGAGATGATATCAATGCATTTATATGAGTACACTTATTTGAACTTATACGTGGATTGACCCTTATGAATCAAATCATTCAAGTCAAGACAATGGCAATATTGTTGCTAGTCCCAGGTGAACGGTCCATTTTTGTCCATACAAGGTACAAGGTGCCTGTTTCTCTTTTCACATTATAATACCTACGACGAATCTTTGAGATTTAATCCATTAATTCTAATTTCAAGGCATAGACCAAAGGTGCTTTTTATTTATTAGAACGTTTTTAAATGTAAAGAGAAAGTTGGTGAAAGTTAAAAGGGCGCAAACACAAAAGTCATTTTACATCATAAATATGAATAAGGAAAATGGATTTTTAACTTATTTGCAACATTGCAATTACTAACTATATATAGGCAAGTTTAACTTTATCTCATTTACTAATGACACTTGAATGGAGATGTTCTGCAGACATTATTATGCTGCCTAATTGCCAAATGTTGCTAAAAGAACTGCGTCAACGCTATTTCGACCGGCTAAAACCGAATGGATACTCATAGTTCATTATCTAGATATATACCTTTCTTGTTTGTACATTGAGCACTTATACATTGGTTGCGTAAGATTCTTGTATGTGTAACTACAAATATATATATACAGATAATTACTATTTCTTCAGCTGTACAACGTGTGTACATCATATACAGTAGTACTTATATCTACATCCACTAGAGATAAGTCGTAACACAAATGCGAATTACTATCTGCACACTCAGCAGCTTCTGCCAGGTAATGTTTTGCATACAAGTGATGTACTGTATACAAATCGATATAATGTATTCATATTGACCAGCGACCTTGAATTTGGTAGTGTAACTACTTATAAAACGTTGCATAAGGAATGAACCCAGTCTATCTATAATGATGTCTCATTTCATTATTCATTGCTGAACTTTCAGATCCAATTCTCATATAATATAACGTTGGAAATCCCATATTAGAATCAAACTCTGGAATCACATGTTATCGATTTTGCTGATCAACATCCCATTTGATCTACCATAACACAACAACGTGCAAAACCCGCCCAGAAAAGTAAGTAGAACCAAACAATCTCCCACAAAACCGACTTACAGGCATACCTATGTATTATTGGCTGTCATGAAATTTGAATTACCTGATTACATAAAATTTGTTTAATATAGATCGGGAAAATGTCAACTACAACCGACTTGGTGCGTCCAATTTCTCCTGCTCCTCCTCTTAAAGAGTACGAGCATATGACCGAGAAGGAGCGTATGATTTCCGGCTACCCGTATCGAGAAACAGATCCCGAATTAGTTAAAGATATGACTAGGGCCAACAGACTTATGCAAGAATTTAACACCTGCGATACTGCAGATGTAGAGAAACAAATTAAAATCCTAAAAGAATTGTTTCACCCTTCGTGTCGAGATAAAAAGCTAAAGGTTGGACAAACCCTGAAAGTTGCGTATGGTTATAATATTTCGGTGGGAAATAACCTTCAGATAACTGCAGACTGCTGCTTATTAGATTGTGCTCCCATCACTTTGGGCAACACTTGCCTAATTGCTCCTAAAGTGCAAATCTACACAGCAACCCATCCGCTGGACAGCACTCATAGAAGAGACGATGAAAATTATTATGAACTTGCTAAGCCCGTAAAAATTGGGAACCAAGTATGGATCGGAGGACACGCCGTAATTTGTCCTGGGGTAACTATTGGGGATAATGTTGTGGTGGGCGCTGGGAGTGTTGTCACCAAAGATATACCTTCCAATGTAGTAGTAGCAGGTAACCCTGCAAAAATCATAAGACAGATGCCTGAACTTCCACCTTAACAAAAGCACAATACATTCTACAGTACAGATAGTATCCCAATGCAATGTATGTAAATGTCATTGCTCCGTGTAAATATAACACAATCATGAATCAACCTGATAATAAAAATACACAATGATTGTAACAATGGAACAAATAGACCAATAAATATGACCGACATAATTTTTATTGTTAAAATAATTTGCATTTAGAAGTAAATCAAGCTAATAATCGAAATTAGGCTTCTCGTACTCTTCTTGGCACCATATCGCATCTGCTTCTCTGGTATGGTGGCGAATCCATTGACTTACATCTTTAGAATTACAAGTTAAACCACAACGAATTATTATTTTTTACTATTGTAAGTGTGGGCCTTTTAAACAGACTTATACTTAGGTTACCTGTTAAACGTGTATAAATTCCTGGTCGATCTTTCCGAGCACAGCCTTCGCCCCTTCATTTCATAGTAAAAGAAGCATACAAGCATTATTACAAGTCAAAGAGTACTGTAGTAAGTTACAGTCGTAGATTTGTATAGAAAGTTGGTGAAAGTTAAAAGGGCGCAAACACAAAAGTCATTTTACATCATAAATATGAATAAGGAAAATGGATTTTTAACTTATTTGCAACATTGCAATTACTAACTATATATAGGCAAAGAAGCATACAAGCATTATTACAAGTCAAAGAGTACTGTAGTAAGTTACAGTCGTAGATTTGTATGAAATTAACCAGAGTTGACATTTTAATTGAAGATTATACAGAAAACTGAAAAAATCTTACCATGAAACTATCCCAACTTGAACCATTTGCTCTTTGTTACCTTTCTTGTGACTAACAAGTGGCCCACCCGAATCTCCCTGTTAAGTTACATTGATATTTCATTATTTTTGTATTACAGACCACCGCTGTCACCCTTGCATAAAACATTTTCATAGTTCACAAGAATATAATTTGATAACAGCTTTTAATGCTGATTTCTTGACATAACATTGTATTTATTATATTTTTACCATGCAAGCGTCTCGTCCTCCCTCTTTGTATCCTGCACACATCATTCTGTCGGTAAGGTCAAAATCCATCATATCCTCACACTCTCGGGTTTCAAGGATAGGAACTTTTAATTTTTGAAGTAAGCGAGTAGTACTTCCTGCAACTTCGTCTGGTTTTCCCCAACCTGATACCGTCGCTCTAACACCCGTGTAAGTTTTGCGGTCCCCGATTTTTGGCAGACAAATAGGAGCTATTCCTAAAGTCTTTAAGTCCAATTTCTTTTCAAGACGAAGTAACGAAACATCGTAGTCGTACCTGATTCAAGAATTGCATTGAATATTTCTTTCACCTTTATATCCTTAATATACTAGGTACATCAGTAGTATTTGCATTATTTTGTATGCTGAGGCATTTAGTATTTCATATCGCTTACTTTTCCGTAAACAAAGGATGCGTTATGATTTTCTTGACTTTTAATCTTATTCTTCCTTCTTCTTCGTCAGTTTTGTTATTAAGATTCCACCCACTTCCACGTATAGAACCTTGTTCTCTAAAAAATAAATTCAGACATTCTATGCATAATCAATTTTTAAATATCTATACAACATGTAGACATAGGTAAATATCGAAACATTATAAAACGGAGCACGAATCTGTAATGCTGGTAAATTCCATAAGTTGCATCATACCCTAGAGCAACATCTTTCCAGTCTGCCATCAAAGTAAGATCAAGTATGTAAGCATGTAATAGTACTTCTATGTTTTCCGGAGGTGTCTGTTGGAACCAACTGCAATGTGCTGCAGTTAATATGAACCTTACAAGGAAAAGTAAATCAGTTAATAAAATAGAGTCTGAATATTATTTTGAAAATCATTGTGCACTTCTTTATTACCTGTCATTTAAAAGAGATGCCCCACAGATGGGTCCATTTGTCCCCTTTGGAACAATAGCGACCTGCCATGGAAATTCGTTCCTTCGAGTGTTTTCCCCATTAACAATTCGATCGTCTGCGTTATCGCTTCGAAGTCCACACACTTTAAATTTCAAGTGATTTTACCAAGAATTACATTGATTGCCGGATTGAAACCTACGACTGTTTTAGTGTAAGTAATAAAAAGGTATTACCGCAGCTAATTTCTTCTTTGGGTTTATCCAGTACAACCGGAAGTGGTTTCGCCCGTTTACCATGGCCACATTTTGCAGTGCACTTAATTCCACGCACCCTTCCAATGTAGGAAACATACAAATCTCTTCCTCCACTGCTGGATTTAATTGGTCTCTTCCATTTCTTAACTTTGCCACAGAATACTGCCTGTCCACCTAAACCATCGCTTATCTTCAAATAATCTTCGTCGCAATCCTCTGTTTGGCCAATATGAATATCGCTGCAATGGATTTCCGGTCTACATCTGGCAGAACCCTGTACATTCAAGTTACACATAAAAACATTCATTGAAATCAATCCGAATATTTCCTTAAATGCGAAATCAACTGTGATTGGTGTGTACAATTATATCCCATTTGCATTCCGATTCGTGAGGATAAAGCTTTATCGATCTGTCTTTCTCCAAATCATACGTTTTTGAACATTCTCCTGTTCAAACGAAAATGAATTAGTTGTCAATGACATAATAATGTATATGATATTTTAAATGTGTATGTATATCCGAAAACTGGAATTAAGTTTCTGTATCGCTTTACGCATAGGTCTCGGAGTAGCTTCCTCTTGATTGGAATTATCATCAGTCCCTCCGTCATTTACAGCATTACAAAGAACCTAGTTTCAACAATATTATGCATTACTTTCAAAGTGTTACCTAGTTAAGGATTAAATGAATATTTGAAAAAAGAAAATAAAAAAATTCTTGCCTGCAAACTGAAGAAAACAAGTGAAAAGATTATTTTGGAATTTACCAGGCCTGCTTTAAAACCCATTTTGTTTTACAATATCCAAAATTCCATATGTAAATGGCATGAATTAGATAAACCAATTCTAACTATAAGTAGGACAGTGTAATAATGATTCCAGATTATTAGTCCAGTCAGTGAACTCGAGATGGTAAAAATGAATTTCAATTACAGGAAATGGACTTTTTATTACACACAATATTGACACGACTAAATTTTTACTGTATCTTAGAATTTTTACTGAGTGAGGTTTGGTATATTGAATTGCTAGTTAATTGTTGAGCTGAGTATACAGACTACATTGATACACACATAAAATGTACGTAACGTATGTAGGTCCTATGTACATAATAGCTAGTACGTAAATAGTAAATACAAATCGGTATAAATAAATACTGTCAATGTTTCTACCAAGATAATTGCCAAGTGTCCACTCTATTTCCATTTCCATCAGCATGGAATCTTGTCTTTAATCTTAGCATTTTCAATTTTCTTATTGCAACTGCCAGTAAAAAGTCAAAAGCCTGAAAATAGAATTCAAATGGCAATATTAGTCTCATTAATATATAAAAGAATAATAAATACATTCATAGTATTCATGTGGCACTCTACTAAGAAAAATGCATTAAGTATACATCCTAGCTAGTACTATTTATTCACTAAATCGAAAATCTCATGTAGTTGTAGCACTACATAAAATGTTATTGAATTGAACAACTGTATGCCGTAACATTGTCCATAAATGCAGATTGATTACCTGAATAACGCTATAAAAGCTTGCACCAAGGAATAATGTGAGAGATCCCCCGGTATCGGAAATGAAATCTTGAAAGTTGTAATCCCATTGCTCTACTATATGCTCCAGCCACATGTCCTTGTAGTAAATTGTTAAATTCACGAAAGAGTTGCTTTGATTACTTCTGCTAAAGCCCAAGGAAGTCGTTATTGGAGTGTAGATCCTCTGATGAGATCAAAAGATCATTAATTGAAGCATTTATTACATTTAGATATAAATCCAAGTGCACTTAATTGATTTCCCTTGATTTGATGTGTATAAAGTTTATTTCTATACAATACAAGTATTTACCATACAAGAAGTACACAAAAATTGCATATGCATTTACCTGATGACACGTATTTGGACATTGGTCAGAACACTGTCTCCAAATACTTCCGTTTGAAATGACACTGTCATACGCATTTGTAAAATGTTGAATTTCTTTTCTATCTTGACACGTTTTTATGTTGAACTTCTTGGAAAATGGGGCTCTAGAATATCACGGTCATTTCATTATCGTTTCATTCATTCTTATTACTTACTTTAAAAAATGGGATTCACATAAAATGTAAGTTGTACCCGCAAGAATGGTTAGCCTTTTGCATTGTCATATGTACCATGCAATTCATTATACATTTGCTTTGCACATAATCTTTGCTTGTTTCACAAGGGTTTTGCCGAATATCATTGACTCTATCGAAATCTTTGATTAACAAAGCAAAACTAGCGGAAGAGTCTTGTTTGATGTTTATTCCGTTGATTGCAGCTATAGGTAGTTCAGATGGATGATGCACAAATACCTACAGTTTATAATTAAATCCACAAAATTCGGTTAAATCTTTCATTGCCCCAATTTACATGAGCATTATTCCAAAAAAGGTAAATCCAAGTAAAAGTAAAACTAAGTATCAAGAAAACTAACGATGCATACTGCAAATGCAAACAAAATCATTTGCCTCTTTATTACATTATACATAATACACATTATGCTAGTAAATACCTATGAATGTGAATATTGCGAGTATTTAAAGCTAACTTACCCTTATACCCTTGAATTTGACATTTGCTACACTATCCCACATCATGGGATCTATACTGATTTCTAAACCTCCAGATTCTCCAGCTATCACAACAGGCTCCACTACATTTAAATTACACATGTAATTGATTTAATTAATTTTACTGTGTTTTTACATATTTTATGCAACGTTCCTTTAGGCTTTATACCTGCTTCAAATGTAAAGCATCGCCCCACAGAAGTTAATAATCTTTTCCATTTGCCCTTCTCTTCTGTACCAGGATTACAATTCCAACTTGTTTTGTATCTGCACTAAAACACCAAAACATAAAAAGTTTTACGGTCAGATCCTTGCTGCTGGTGTAATATTAAGCACAGCAGACAGGTGCTAGACATTAGGTTTGAAGTACAAAGCAAGCTCGCCTACCTACTTAATGAATAGGAGCTATTTATATTTTATCTATAGAGGTATATTGTACAAAATAGACAGTAGTAAACACAACACTAACTGATTTAATTATCGTTTCTGTATGAGTGGCCATACTCCATGGAAAATCCCAAGTGCATAATCTTTGGCCTGGTTTACAACCGTATTCGTCCAGACCTAATTTCTTTAAGATGCTTGCGCGGAAGGGGTAGCCCGGACATACAGACACAGCTGGAAATGATAACTTTTTCTGAAACTATTAACAGAAATATGTAAAAATCCAGCAGAAAAATCATCTTAAAGTATTTCTCTTTCAATTCATTTCGATACTATTAAAATTTGTGCAATAAGATTCAAACAATTATTTTCTCTTACTTACGGACAATTTTATGGAAGCAGATTTGGAAGGATTGCGTAGTTTTTCTACTCTATCTATTGTCTCATAAATAAACAGTGTTGTACAAAGTAAGAATACTAAACTCCATATAAATCGTCGTAGTCTGTTATTATTTTGCGAAGGAAATATTTTCCACAAATTGGGAATAGACAGAGTGTTTTTAAGGTGATAGTTAGATATCATGATGAGTTTATATGATTTTATAGGATTATTTTATGTTACACTGTTACAGTATTTATGCCTACGACATAGAAAAGACTTATGTGATCTGTTGAGAATTTATGGGGTCCAGTTTGTCATTTTTATTCTTTTCTTTGTAACAGTCTCATGAGCGAACTAAACTCTTGGACACCTTTAATAAGTAATTGAAATGTTCAACTTTTATGTTCAATCTTTTCAGTGGTTCAGTTCAGTGTTTGTTACGCTATGAACGTATTCAGAGAGCGAGGTATTCTTAAGAAATCAGGTTATTCCGGGGTTCATTGATTTGTGACCTTGTGTGATTTCCAAAGAATGCTGTATGAATGTTCTAGTTCATCAGACCGAACGATATTTCGCAAACGATTTACAAATATTTGCTCATTAGAAAGCTTCAGTACCTACCACATACTACATACATTGATATTGATCTGACATGTTTGAAATGTGTCTGAGTTTGGCTTGTGCCTTTCGTATCAAGTTATGGGTATTCATTCACGAGTATGTAACGACAATGACAATTTATGGAAGTGGGTATCAAATAATTCAATTTGAGTAATAATTAGTCATTTAATTTCTTCATTTAGTGAAATGTACTTCGAAGGAGATTCTGACTGACTATAGATAAGTACTTATTTATAAACATAATAAAAAGTAGAAATAATTCATTTGTAGACTTGTAGACCGCTTTTCAAAACTAAATAATAAGTAAGACAATTTCTTACTGCTTAAACGAATCAGATATCAAATCTTCGGTCATATCTTAATTACAGTTTACTAAATTTTTACTGAACATGATCTTCAAAAGTTTTATGAAAGGATGGGCTGTCGTTGTGCTTTTTAAGAGTTGAAGAAAAATCCATATTTATTTTGTCGTCAATTTTTCTTTATGCAAATAATATTGTGTGCAAAGAACGTGAATACTTTTAGTGCTCCTTGAAGTAACACGATTGACTTGGTTCAAGGAGGTGTACTTGCTCGAATGTTTACATGAATGGTAAAAGACTATTATTATGTCATTGGTAAAATGTAGCAAAGTATCATATAAGACAATTCTTGTACAGAAATATTATCTAAATCTTTCTATTATGTAAATACATTTATGTCTCCAGTGTCCTATTAAATTGTGTAACAATAATGTGTTAAGAATTAAGGTACTCTGAAGTTGCTACTGTTTACATTTGTATAAGGGCAGGACAGCTTGTTTATTTATTGCTTTTTTATATACTCATTTCTATATATGGCAAGATCTTCCATGTATAAACATAACTCTACTTCAAACGATCAAATCTGCCGATAATACTTACGTAAGGATGGGCGAAACAAAACCATAGTTTATGTGCGGTATCTACTTTGTTGTTGCAAAAATGTGAAGTTAGTAAGAGCGGACTATAACGTACGTAATGGATTAGGATTATGGATGGAAAGAAATTGACCTCGTCGTTACTTACTGCTTGCAAAGTAAAAAATTATTGTGCCTATTTAAGCAAAGTTTGGCACAACGAAGAAAGACACGTACGAGACTTAATAAATAACTAAACCATTGCATTTCTGTCACAGTAAGAATTAACAATAATTCATCTGACAGAATGAAAAAAAGTATATATACACTTGATTGCATTTTGCTTAGATAATGGTTAAAATAACAAATATAAACACAAGTTATATAACTCATTCTTTGATAAAACGTGCATTTCATAATTCATCTAAAAGATATTATGTAGAACTTGTAGTAGTGTAAATAATTAGCATTAATTGGGTTTAATTCAGGAATAACTAATCTGTAATGTACAACATTCACACAATCAATTTATACATGCCTCATTGATAGAAATGTGCGTGACCTGTTTTAGATAACTCAACAATAAATCATTTGGAGTGTTTTAAAACTATTGATTTTCAACTGAAGCGATAAGCTAGGTTGATGTAGTATTTAAATAGAACACTTCAGATAAAAATATTACGCGTGAGCCAAGACAAAGACAAGGTTTGGTTAGTCCAGCTTGGCTGAGTGATATGACGTGAGCCTTAATGAGAGTAGTTAAGAGCATTTTAGGGATGAGAAAATGTTTTGGCCCGACAAATTCAAAGAAGGCGATTTAAAACAGAACCTTTTCTCTTTCGATTCTCTTACGTGTATGTAGTTAGTAGTTGGTAATTGTATTTTTGCTCGACGACTACTTTACTACTTACTTACCTTGGCGTAGAACCAGCAGCAGCTTAAGAAACATAAACGACTCCGCTTAGTACATATTCTCACATTATTAACGCACACAAGTCTTACCAACTTAATATTACATATAAAACTTGTGGTAAGCATCATTTATGATCTCTGCCTTATTATTGCCTTACCGAATTTTCAATTTCAATTTATACAAGGAGCATACATTGGGGCAGTGCATTAAGAAGATGATGAGCTAATAATATGAACATAATTTATATACATTACCCAAGTTAATTTTATCTAATGATGTTTTATGAAAAGCTGAGGAGACTGATGCATTTTGAATGGAAATGAAAATTTGCTGTTAAAGTCGGATATGATAATTTGTAGGATACAGAAGTTTTCCTTAAGCCGTTGTTTCTGTTTCTGGTGCAGTGTAATGTTGTGGAGTGTTGATGGTGATGAGGGAAGACGCGGCAGAGGCTCATCGGCAGGCAACTCACCAACCAACGCAAACGGCATCATTCAAAGCAGCCACACAATTGTCGGCGAAATCCCCTTTGATCTTTACCTTTTTCATTTCATATATGGCACCGACAATACCGCTGTTTATTTTAACATTTAATCGTTCTCCCTCAACTACTGCACACAGAAGACGAACGAGAAGAAGACCAGGCCAGCTTAACAGAGTACTAGTACTGCAGTAGTCGTAGTATCATAGGCAGACGAATCAAAAGCAAAGCAAACCAATAAGAAACCAAACCACTAAATGCCTTTTCCTTATGTTCTTCAAACAACAACTATAGGTATACACTTACAATATATTCATGTAGTCAGGCAAATGTATAATATAAGAATAAGTATTTACCTTGCCTTGCGTCGCATTACATATTACATACCACGATACAATCGTAGTAGTAGTGTAAGGATTGCATGCTTCGTCCTGCACCCAACAAACCAAACCAGGCTACATTACATTAAAAGTAAGAAGCACAATATAGAAAACTACAAGAGATTTACCTAAGTCTCATTGTCAAGTAGGAACAGCAGGAGTGACAGACAAACGCACACGATAAGAATACAAATGTAAGGGACACTTCTGCCCGTGTGGAGAGGAACACAGTAACAATTGCTACTAATAGGAAGCAACATCAGTTGTCAGCTATTAGTCTCATCTTGGAAATCAAGAGAAAAGTGTGAAACTGCAGACTTGAAGTTAATTCATTCGTCTCAAACAGTTTTTCTCCTCTAATGAGATTCATCACAATGGGAAGAATTTCGCGTTTAAAAGTCTTTGTAGCGATTGTTTTGCAAATAATTGCATCTTCGGAGGTGGTGTCTCAAGCAACTAGCAAGATAATGAACAGTGTTGTAGATTCAGTTCCGAACTCTTCGCCGAGTAACGTTTTGTCTGTGGTGGAACAACAAAGTTTGCTTAAGTGGACTTCAAGTGCCATGAAGTTCTTTGATTTTCATCGTTGCACCGCTGCAAATCTTGCATCCGAAGATGAGTGCTTTAAATTGAGTTTAATTGAAAAGTTGTCTGTTGCGACTTTCGTGGGCAAAGCACCCAGTAAGCAGATTCACAGAGAAAACAGCAACACAAAAGAGCAAGCTTATTCTATTCTCTTGGGAAGATCATCTGCTGAAACTGGAAATGGGAAATCCTTGAACACAAGGAGAAATACACAAAAGGTTTTTGCTATTTTACCCGATTCAAGTAGTGTCAGGGCCAGTGGAGCTCACGACCTGATTTTAGCTTTGGATCCTTACCCCAATTCCAACTTTGGACATTTTCTCGGCTTGTTCTACGTGGATTTTGGGGTCGAGCCAAGATTTTGTAAAGAAGACCACCAAATTCATCTTGCGGGTAAGAAAATAATTCACGTATAATAATAAAATACATCTTTCATGCACATTTACATTTTGCAATATCTCAAATCTCATATTAGTAGCAAACACCATTCATTCTTCCGGTCCTTCCCATACTTCCTGTCTTCAATGCTTAGCATTAACATTATTTTAGTTAGAAACTGTCATAAATTGTACTTACTTACACAAACGCTAGTAATTAGCACAAGCAAATTCATACTCGGCTACTTCTCACTTTGTTACGTCTTGTTTTTGAGACTCTGTGAGATTTTCCTAGAACGGCGGATGTGGAGAAAGGCATGAAAGGAGACAAAGAGGGGTAACATGAATATTGTAGTGCGACAGTACCTAATAGATTGAACAGTCATTGTGGAAATTGAAAACAAAGACAGATTGACCAATACATTAGCAGCTTAAGGTGTAGACCTTAAGAAAAACATATTACGCTAGCGCTTTAGAGCAAAGAAGAAGAAGAGGTACATTGAAGAAGAAGTCTCAACTTATGCAGCAAGAAGACTTCGCTTACTTCATCACAATTACAATTACAGTGTACAAAGCCACAAGTTGTTTCACTATCAACTATTGTCGTAGAGAAGTGGAGATTATCGAAGTTGTATTGTATTATTGTGTGGTGTGTGGATGGATGGCTGGATTCGGCTAGAACTTCGTGGGAAAGCATTTTTTCCTCAATGAGCGGCATCCGTGTGTACAAAAGGTGCCACGAGCCAGAATCTCTTTGAAGATGCCGACTTCAAAGAGAAGCCGCTTCTGCCCTCATAATTCTCCACCGGCCACCACTACCACTTAACTACACGGTCGAAGATGTTCAGGGTTCCTCTTTACAAACCTATGTCATCCTTGATGATACTAACATTCACTGACAAAGAGTGCGACTTGCGAGAGAGTTATTTTATTATGTGTGGCCATGCGGAATAAGTAGGTATTTAGTAGCATATTCATTCACATCATCACGTTGTTAATACTGGGTCAGTCTGTCTGATGGCCACAATAAACATTAATAGACAGGCATATGTTTTATTGAAGCCAAGTGATCAAACCACGTTTAAATGCTATTAGTGTTCCCATGAACAGCCCTAACAAGCTATTAGCAAGTAAACGCTCACAAAACTGAATTTAATTAGAGCTTTTGTCTCTTTTTGGCTTTACTGTTTAAAATCCTGGATAAAAAGCACCAAATGGCACAGAATCTTTAAAACTAAGGGTTAAAATACAAATTTTCTTATAATGAGACAAAATACTAAACCAACCGGGCACATGGGTGTAATTTATTTTTATATTCACCCTGTATGAGACTGATGGAAATTGTAGATTGAGAGTGCAAATTACTACTATGAGTCATTTTCCTATTCTTGGGAAATTCTAACGTGCATCTGTGCAATTGCATTTACTCCTGCAAAATGCTTATTACTTACGCAGATTACTATAATCATGAATTATTATTTGCAGATCAATCTTGTATTACGGTAGCGAAGAAGCCGAGATGTCCCAATCTGTTGGAAAAACATACGAATGGAGTGATACATGCAAGACGATGCCATATAGACTTCCTTCCCACGGTCCATCTGGCTGTAAATACTCACACGACCAATCCCAGCTCGTCGTCCGAATTTTCCGATTTTGCTTCTAATTCAGTTTCTCACACTTTGGATCTAATGGAGTGTGTACAGCTCCCAGGGTTTGCGGCGTGTCCGAAATTTCGCAGTTGGGATGACACAAACAAAGTGCTATGCGACTCTACCCATTCAAACTCGAAACGGTGAGTGGTCAACTTTTATTGAGTTGTAAACAATAAGTTGACAAATGGAGGTGGTCGACTTTTAAATAGCAAGTACTTAGTAGAAATAATTGATGTTACCTGTTTAATTTTATGACTTTGTTCATGGTCATGCAGGTGTGACACAAGCTACACAGGTGTGGGCACAAGGTGCAAATTATTCCAAACTTGTGACAGAGCGGTTTTGGTTGGAGGGGGTTGGAACCGGCTTCACTCGGGACTTCAATCACTCGCCAACATCTTCACAGTTCAGGATTCACTCAAGAAGAGTGGATTTCTCTCGGAAAATATCAAAATATTTTATGCCAATGGGAAATCACCTGCGGAAGACACTGGGAATAAAGTAACCGTAAATCCAAGTATTACAAACAATGGGGAATCCTCAGAAGCAAGAAGATCCCATACTCAAATATATTCGTCAGCCATGAAAACTGCTCTTCGGGGTCACATAAGAACTATTTGTGAAACAAGACATTGTGCTGATTCTCTCTTTATTTATCTTAATAATCCTACAACTGTCGAAGGAGACATGATGCTTTGGGACGTGGATAATAATGGCATTGTAAGATTTTCTTCTGTTCTGCATTCGTCTAGTTTACATCCTTTTTACCTATATCACTTCTGATCTTATTTATGACAGAAACTCTTTAATTATGGAGATATACTTATGAAATGTTTTTAAATATTTTTGAAACTAGGCAGATGATCTCGAATCGTACACTGCAAAAGAATTTGTAACCGATATTGCCAGATGTGAAGCTAAACGAGTTGTAATCGTTGTAGATCAAAGTCACAGTGATATTTTGATGACCTTACTGAAACAATCGAATGATCATCAAAATGTCATAGTTTTTGCCGCAGGCCTTCCTCATCAAATCACAACTAACGGCGAATTAACCAACATTTGGGCTAATCATTCTAGTCCTTTAACTTCCCTGAGACAAATTCAGCAGGTAGATTTTGTTTGCAGTTGCAATTACAATTAGAGGAATAATTACCGAAAAAAATCCACCTTTTACCCACATTAACCTAACGTATTATTATATATATTATTGAATTTTCAAGGAATGTAATACTCATATGAAGGATTCTAATCCCTCAATATTTGATGGTTCATCTGGAGGCTCCATGAGCTGGCTAAGTGTTGTTGGGGCACCTTGTGATCTAAACCCTCCTTTAACTACAAGAGAACTCCGATCTCTCTATCAAGGTAAAAATTGCATGCATGGCTGTATAAAGTTACTTACAAACATAGGGAAATTGAAAGCAAGATACTTTTTTCAACCTCAAATTTAATTTATAACTTTTTGTTATAGGATGCCAGAATGTTCCTACGAGTGTTTGGTTTGATTTCAATTTGGAAGGATTCACAGAAACAGATGATGACGATGATTCAGCAGATAGTGACGAAAATTCCCCTAATGGCAGACGCGGACTCGGCCAATAGAGATATGAATATTAAGGTTGTATTTTAATGTTTTGACTGGCCAAACCAAAACTAAGCAGTGATAAATGCCAAAATTATTTCCTTACGGAAAGTTGTAGATATGTAATATACTTTACACTGTCGATGAGAAATGGGCATTACCAATTTGCCTTTGTTGTGAATACTGTAAATTATATTGGTATATTTTAAGATCAGCTTAACTGAGGCTGTACTTGTACGTAAAACAAGCTATAATGTGTATTTTACGTGGGTAAGACTGGAATCGATTGTACAGAATACTAAATTAAGCATTGATTTTTTCAATCAGAAATTGTTTATAGTTTTGAAATCGAAAAGATGAAATAGTGTTTTAGCAATCACACATACCGATATACCTAATAAAAATATCATGTCAGAGCACATTTTTTAGACAAAGATTTTAAAGATCTACAGATTGTGAGTGAACGAGACATCGCATACCTATCACATTACTTGTAATTACTACCTGTATAAACTTTTAGGAAAAATTGTGTCTCGATCTCCACGATAATAATATATTACGTAATAATAATAATATTATATTATAAACTTTATCAACTGGTGAGTATTATTAAATCGAAAGAATGTTAACCCGAATTACGTTGTAACTTCTACTTATAAATGCATTAGAATTGTTCCTTAATTAAGTTATCAACCTTTGTACTAATAAATAAAAACTTTCAAAGTGTACTATTTGAATTATGTATCACAGAGGAGACAGACTAATTTCATTAGGTTGCACCATAGAAATTTCCTTAAAGGCAAACTTTTGTAAACTGCATTGGTACAGCGAAAGTTATATATGGAGAAAGCACTTAAGAAAGGCTAACGAACTGTTTACTCCTTATATCATTTTCTAATGGATAACAAATGCATCTGATATTATAACAGAGAAAAAGTTTTTGGAATAATTATAAAAATCTTAATGGAAAGTAACAACTAATGTGATTTTTAGGAAACATAATATATTTCACAGACTTTAATAAATCCACACAAGTAAAAATAGCTCAATTCATAGTATTTGTATATTGACGAGACTTGCACATTACAATTTTAAAATCACAGAAACGTACATTTCGGTTTAGAATTGCTCTTAGAACTTTTACTATTATTATTGTACATGTAGACAGTTTTCTCATTTGGTCGAACTTTTCCCAGATTTTTAATTCTGCTCTCCAGCTTTTTAATTTCCTTCTCCATTCGTTCATGATCTACCATAACAAACAAACCCTCAATGAAACATTCTGCTCACAATTTTCGACTCCAGAATAAAATGAATCATATTTGTTGGTACATTTAGATACTTACCATGCTTATTGACTATCTGTTTCCACACTTCATCAATAGCTTCAGTTTCACTCTCACGAAGACTCATCGCCCCATTTGCGGTCTTGCTTTTTAACAGCATATCGCTGTTAAATGTTATGCCCGGTTGCTGTGTCATCTCACACACACCCTCTTTTCCAACAGTAGGGATTTGTACCTTAGTCACTGGAGCATAATAGTCCCTATTCCCAAAATTGAAAATATCAGTTAGCAATGCACACACAAAATCCCATATTAGTTTCCATTTTGAAGGTGATTTTAAATATTCATCTCCAATAAAAATATTACAGCTTGGTAGAATTCGTTTGTAACTCCTAACGTGTATACATTTTCTTACCTTGAGATCGAGATAGGTTTTTCTTGCTTATAGTTTTTTCTCTTGAGGCAGTGGCAACAGCAAGATGAGGAGAAAACTTGGTATCCTATGTGATGTACCATGTTCCCAATGTGAACTTATGATCTTTCTGATGGGCAAAATGCTAGATGGACAGAATCAGAAAGCAAACACGCAGTTATGTATTCACGATAGCAGTCCAGAGTTGAATTTTGTACGCGAGGAGTAATAATGTGGGTAATATCAGTAGTAGTTTGATAATAAATTGATGCTGCGAAGAATAGTAGTAAGAAGACCGAAACAAGACAAGAACTATTGAAGTCTCCACATATCAAGACTAGAGTGGACTGATCAATGGTGCTACTGTACATAAATCTTTATCGTCACATCTTCTCGAGTTAGTTTAAAAATAACTACTATTTACTATAATATGCTTATATTTATAACAAGAAGAGATAAAGTGTCTTCTGTATAGAATTGTCAACATCTTAAACTGATTAGAGAACGAGAAGGACGTGGTGGGCTTCTCTGGGTTTGATATAACAACTCCTCTCTATGTATAATATGCAATGCAACACTCCTAAAATGACAGAAGAGAAAAACAATCGTCAAAGCGGCTATGTGTTCACATTTTCGATTGCGTGACTCAACTTCTAGTCTGGCACTTTTGAGACGTTGAGAGCATGCTCTGATATCGCCTTAGTATTAGTGTATTGAAATACTTCGAACGAATGAACGAGACATACACACAGGACATGCATGTTGTACGTAAACGTAATGTGAGTGAATGGTATGCCTGATAAAACAATGATTCATCACAAAGAGCAAATTATTGAAAGTAAAGCTAAGCTTAGATATCATGCACATGTAGGGCATATAGAACCATATCATTTTGAACAGTCACAGTCTTTGTCTTAACAAATTTTCTGTTTAAAATTTTTATTTGTACATAGTACATACAATACTGACGTTGATCCAATTGGTTGTTTTTATTAAAGGGTACACATTATAAGTCACACATACACACCATGCTGTGTATTAGCGATAATAACTACCCATAGTTTATCTTTCTTCTGCTGGAGTTTAGAAAAATACAGATAAGTTTTCTTATAACAAGATATTAATCACTAGAATGTAAATATTACTCATCCACATGAACAGATTTGTGTTTATACGACAAGAAAATGTTTGTATGACTGGGCTGATACGTAAACTTGCACATTCAGAACTTTCTAAGGATGCTGGTTATATGGGCAGGCATTTCAGGATTTATTTAAATTTCTTATATGTATAGTACGATGGTCTTAGCAAATGTGTAAAATACTCACAATGTACAACATTACGGTGTGATAAAGGAGAATTAAAAATAATGCAAGTGAATAATGCAATAAATATGTGTAGGAAATAACTACACAATTTCGAAAGTATATTTCATTATAAGCACGTTTCTTTTTACATGTGTAGTTATGTTACTAATTTGCATGCATGAACTGAATACAATAAGCTTGTAACAAGCAAATAGTTATGTAGTTTAGTTTTAATGAGTGCATGAGTGGGTGGGTGTAATGTGTCACCAAATTATTTACAAGTTACACATTGGTTACTATACAAGAATGATATTTGACGTATGTTAAGCCTCTGGCTCGCTTAGCAATGTAATGTTTTCTTTTTCACAATGCTTCCTCCATATATCCCCCCACGTGTATGAGTCATTAGTTGCAAGTGCATCATTTACCATTTTACTGTTTGCAGTCATGCTCCATACGACAGTAATCGAAACCTATAACACATTTGTACTTGAAAACATTACTGGATGTTCAGTTTTCTTTTAATTACTCAGTTTGTGTAAACAAGTACATTAGAGAATCATGCAAAAGTAATTGAATGTGCTACATACAAAGCAGTAAATTCCAATTTGATTAGAAAGGCTAATTACATCTATAACCATAACGCACTTAATCTATAAACTGTATTTGTATTAAGAGGGTTTGTGAAGTAAAGAAAATATTATGGCACTGCATTGAAATTACATACATGTGTGTTTGCTTTCCAAGTACAAACCCTACCCGGCCCTACCCACAATAAATGATAAATTTTAACCTAGCATTTTCGTATCAGTATAGGCATTGAATTTATAAGGACTACTATATATTCAAAATTGTAACAATACATATATTATTTGAGAATACATACTCTACATATTTACCTATGTATTCTTAAATCTAAATGTAAGTAGCAACAGAAATATGTAAAATATTTACTTTGGATATACCTATATATGCACTTTACACTCTTTGTTCTAGCTTCGATTCTCTAATATTAATACAGTTGATATGATTTTGGATTTGTAGTATGAAGTGTCCACTGAGCTGTATAGAATTAGGAATAGACTAAACACTAAAGGAATTGTTATTAAGATGGATGGTTCATACTCATATAAAATGCATTCTAAAATTACTGAGCTGCGATACGAATGAATGGTGTAGCGTAATGAGTATAATATGTACTAATACTATGTAGGTACTGTGTGCATGCAATGAAGTAATGAACCATGTACCTATGTATATTTTTCTTGATTTTATTTATAGAATTCCAATATTAAATCCAGGCACTTGACGCTTAAATGCATTGGTAAAGAGTACTAAATGTAAAAACATACGTACATTTTTTGCGTAATTGCTCTTGACTTTTAAAATGTTGTATTTCAGAAAAGTTGGGGTAAACTGTTGACAAAAGTTTTAAAACCGTATTGTGTACACAATAATTACAACAGTGGGACAGAGGACAGAACTGAATTCTTTTCCCATTTACTATTCTCAATTATCTTTTTATAGGTCTTAGCTTAGGCATATGTATTTTTACGGTTTAAGAATAACACGTGGATATAAGTACACTTTACATGCATGTACAAGTTAAGGATACGATTGTGACGGTCTGCAGACGGAGACTGTGACGCAGGTAGAAATTAGCTTTGTGTATCCTTACCAGAATGAGAAAGATAAATTTTGTAAATACGAGGAAACCATTACTTCTCTATACAAATACCAAGCACTTCTTTGCTAGCCATGGCCTTATATATACATTATCATGCTTTGTGAATCCTTATACATGTATATTGTCGTTCATATCCCAATGCTCCAAATGTAATTTGACCTGCTCAGTTTCCCCTTATACCTAAAAGTCAACAATCTGGAGAACCAATGCTGTGAAAGCATTTCTACATTTTCTTACCCTAGCTCTAGTTCAAGATTGTATTCCCATTCCCAATAACAGTAAACAGCCGACGGCCGAGAAACATATTGTTAATTCAGTTCGGTGCTTGAATTGAAATTAAAATATATTTGCGATTCTTATTGCATTACTTAAAACAAGAAGATTGACTGAAGCAAGGTGCTTAAAGAAATCATAATAATTAACAAACTGGCAGCTGCAAAAGGAATGCAATCTAATCAGAGGGTCAACCCACTCAATCACAGAATCAGCGAGGTTCCTGGTATTTGCCCATACGGCACAAAAGAATTCTGGTGACAAACTACATGTAGATAAATTAATTTACCTGAATTGAAGCACTCATGCTGTAAAACATTACATGATAAAACGAAAGCAACTTTACTTGAGGAAGATTCAAGATTTGAAAGATTTTGCTTACAAACTTTTTGAAATAATTATGCCTTTCATCTCTTTCTCCAGGTATGTGTACTTATAATACCCATCACCTATACAATTATAGATGTTATAAAATTGTTAACTAATTGGATTTCAGATTTTTAACAGCAAAGTATTACTAACTAAATAAGAGTAGGTATGCAAGTGTGAGAATTTAAACTCTACATTAACCTATTTTAACTTGTATAATTATTTCAGGTCGTGCTGTGGCAAATCTGCTCAGAAAAAGAAAGAGGACTCACAAAGGAAGATGCAGTTACGAAACAAAATTGAACAAAACGAATTTAAGCAGGAATTGTTGGAAACGAAACTGGAATTGTTAGATGAACGGAAACCTCAAGATGGAAAGCAATTGCTTGTCATAAAATTCGGTGAGTTTCTGCTATACGATAAGAAAAGTTGTCAAATCAAATTAATGTTTTTAAGGATTGGTAATTGTATAAAACACTAATATTCTTAATTTGCAAACTTGCAGAAATAGCAAAGATTCGAACTGAAAATCAAAAATTGCGATCTGCAGTTGCTGAAATACAGACTTCTAAGAAAGAGCAGACCGCTTGCTGCTGCAACCGCAAAATCATGTAAAATTATGTTCTTAGTTCTGGTTCTTTAAATATGTGACAAAGAATTTTAACTTGTCAAATCAGAAGGAGAGTTTGAGAAATTTTAAATACCTACTTACATAGTTATTATTTATTAGTTATCAAAGTTATTATTATTATTATGGATTCTATTATAGATGCTATACATTCACATACCAAATGCCCGAATGTAATAGTTTGTAAACATTATTGCACTGTGTACGTAAAGGAATTATCTTATTTATCGTAGTAAAAATTTAAATGAACTAACAATATTATTTACAAACTATTATCTCTTGTATTTTACCTTGCTACGCTTTTAATGAAATTTTTAATAAAAATTCGTTACAATGATTTATTATAATAATCAAATTTTTGAATCAAAATTATCAGTTGGAAGATCTGCAAATTGCAGGCTACCGAATGTAGTAGAAATCTAATTTTAGACACACATGAAAATAATTCCATGCAGTCTGCATACTCAAAGATGTACAATTAATTATAGGGACATGCGTTTTGAACTAATCATGTTAAATATGATCTATGCCAAATATTATTATCTCCATTCTCATAAACATGCTCTGCACAAAACAAATTCATATTCATCACTTAAGTTAAAGTGTTTGCATATGTGCATTTAGTAATCGCATAAATCGCATTCTAAAGTTTCTTTGTATACAGTAATATAGAATTGAGGCTGTAATAATGTCAAAAGTCAAACTTAAATATACAGCAATGCAATTTTGTGCACTTACAGTTACAAAGTCATTAAAAATGACAAATCACCACTGTTCATGTCATGGCTTCATGAATGTAATTTACAATTTCTCAAAAGGCAGGAAGAATTAGAGCATTTTCTTTAAGAACCAAAACTTATGCCACATGGCAGTGTGCAATGCAACTATACAGTGAACGGGTAGCTTTGCATGGCTCGTAAAGGCGCGTCTAACAAATTCTGAATCCTTTATTTTTGTAAAGTCAGTGTCAGTAGCGTAACAAAATTATTTTAAACATACGGGCAAGGGCAAGTGAATTAGTTAATTTAAATACGGTTAGTTCAGTCAATTGTTAAGCCAGAATAACCATTAATTGAGAGTAGACTCCGTAAGCTAACAATCGAGTCAACAAAAGTTGAATAATACTATTAAAATCTAGGCGCAGGCAGATTATTATGAACAAATGCAAAGAAAAGAAAGGCTAATTAACTATTAATTTGGTTTGTTTGTCATAATTTTTATGCTATAATTATTGTTGATTTGTAAGAGTCCCTTAGTTTTTAGTTCAGGTATTCCTGTCATTTGCAGCTTTCCAGGTGGTGTAATAAAGATTCTACAAAACCGCCATGGTAAGTTGGTTGTTCTTTTTCAACATGTCATTTTTGTCTTCATACTTCACAATAATATTTCACTATATATTGGTTAGTAAATTATTGTTGCAGTATCCATCAGATAATTAAATACCTTACTTTAAACTCATGATGATAAAATGTCAAAATGTAAACTTAATATTGTAAATTGCAACTATTACATATTCAATATTATGTAACTTGTATAACATTACAGTATAATATATTGATGGTCTCTGTATCTGCTTGCTCGCTGCTCAGATACAGCCACGTACGGCTCAGTCTGCGAGTGAGCCGAAGTGGGTTCCCATCAATATAATATATGCATTTAAGTGTATGTAAATCTAATTTGTTTAATATTTGTTTAATTGCAGTCGGCCTTATTCAACTTTCAAAGTTTACTGACGGTTATTTCTCTGACGGTATGCACGTGCACTTACATCCACAGTATTCTCCCAGCTGTACTGGACCGAAATAAAACAGGGTAACAGGATTTAAATTGTATTCAAACGTATATTATCGAAAATTACGTCAAAATAATAAAAATAGGTTACAGATTCTTTGCGATTATTATGGCAATACTAAATACTAATGTGATTTTTATTTGCAGACTTTTGGGGACCTTTTGGAAATGTGCCCGAATAGGCGAGAGACTCAGTCCTTACGTCGCCGCTTTCCTTATTGGCTTGGCTTTCACCTTACTCTTCATCAATTAAAAATGTATCTAGCGTGATTGTTTTTACCTTTTTCAATAACGATTTACTGTTACACAAAAGTTATCGCACGAAAGCCAGAAATGAGTGCTAATAAAAGTATACCATGTTAAACTATTTGTACCATTGTACATATTGTATATTTTAAGTGAAGCAATTTTCAAATCAATTAACATTTATACTAACTATAGTAGCAATAATATACAGTCTTTAATACTTAATCTCATTTATATGATGTAAATCAGACAGCAGGCTAAAATACTCCTTATGCCTGCTATATATATTGCCGACTTCAAAAGTGAAAGTAATTATTCGAATAATGCAAAGAGGCAACAAGAAAATCAGTAGTTCAAATATTTAGCACAGAGAAGAGAGACATTTAAAACGTATAATCAGTATAATGCATGCCTATAAAGTATCTGTATTGAATTGTATACCTTCTTCTATAGTCCTAACCAGTAAATAAGAACAACAATCAGATTTGCTGTGTTGTTATACTTGCTAAAACATTTTTGACGTAAAAACAAATTATTTTTATAGCAATGTTATGTAATATTGTACCCAACTGTATATGTACACTCCTAGTAATATTACAAAGTGTTAATTACTTTATGCATGAAAGTTTTCATTCTCGTGTATAGAAAAGTGTGCTAAGAATTGGCAATAGTTTGTAATAGTACATTATATACTTTTTTTGGGGAGAATTACATTTGAGTTTGCAGTGGAGGCGTACATGGCTGCTTGATGATACTTTTGGCATTCTTTTATATGATATGAACTAGATTTGCACACACACACATTGTCATTCCATTACAAATACCGTTTTCCATTTCTCCCGTTTTCCTATTATTCATTTCATTACATATAGGTTAAGATGAGTGACTTGAAAACACAAAGAGTCCACTGGAGCTCTAAAGAAACGTTAAAGAAACCTTTGGCATTGGCTATATATTATTGCATTGTATTCTTCGGAAATTGCTTGGCACGACTCCTCACATATTTTGCGTGCCAGGGCTCTTTCTCTCGTACACAACGAAAGGATTTTCATTAAGATGTGCTACATACAGAGCATAAATACGATAATATATAGATTTTGGTTTTCCATGTTCGTTCTCAAGGCTGAATGTGACGGTGAATGATATGATCATATTAGGTTATACTTCTGACAGATAATAAATATGACACAAAGAAAGTCAGAATCACGACTACGGCAAACACGCAACTTTTTAAAGATGTTCCCTACTGAGTGTGTCAAATATCTCTGGAGATTTCTAATCCATTACGGTTGTCTGACATTGAAGTGTGCAGCAACAGCACCTCCAGACTTACCAGAGAGTTATAGCACATAGCATAGCCCACACATTACAAGAAAATGTTGCAATTCGATAAAGATTTCAAGTGACATGTACAAAACTGGATATTTAACTGGTAAAGTAGAGAAAAATGTTTTTTCAGTTGCTACACATACTACATACTACTCTGCTATAATATACGTATAATATGTATATAATATTATGGCACATTTGTAATTGTATATTAACATCCATTTGCAAATAACCATCACTTACTACAATACAAGACTAATGCACTTAAATGAATAGTCGCCTTATAGGAAGCAAGGCTAGCAATTGTCTATGTCTGGAGAAAGACAAACTGGTAGTAACTACTTACTACTGCAATAGTTATTTGTCGAAATTTTTTATCGTCAGGGACTGCCGCTCTTGAAACTTGTGTATTAGTCCCAGCTACTAGAGTAACAGAGGGAAAGTACAGAGAAAGGATCTATACTGCAAAAAACAAATGGATAAGAGATAGGCAAGAAGGACAAGGAAGGAAATGAGTCAAAAGAATCGAAAGTATGAAAGTAGTAACTGAAGCGAGAAGCGGACACACAACACATCCGGAATTCGCAAGCCCATGGATGGCTATAGCTATATGGTAAGTCACTCTTAAAGATAGTCTTCTACCACTACCACTATGACTTCGACCAGCAGAAAGCTACCACCACTCCAAAAGACTCCAATGCAAAAAGACAAAGCTAAACTTTTCCAGTTTAGCTATGTTAGTTTGTTGTAAGTTGTAATGTTGTAAGCACGTATATCTATATAGGGGATATAATATAAATGATATATGTGTCTATAACTATATGATATATGTTTAAGAGAGCTGATAGACAGTAAGAGTAGACATAAAAGAGTAGAAGCACCAAAGTCGTAGTTTTCAATCGTCTGTATACCTAATAGCAATATTTTCTTCACATATGCTTCCAGAATGTTTTTCCTTCACTATTTCAATTCTGTGAGCCAAACTGGAAGGTACATTCTGGTACATTGGTACATAAGAACAGCAAATGATGTGGATAGAGTCAGTTCATTGTCAAAGAAGTAAAAATTGCAGAAACAGTTCCCTTTAAGCAATGCTTCAGTAAATTCACTTTGTCAGAAAAGTTGGGTTCTCGTTATGCTTGCCTATCTATTTGTTCGAATAAACATGCTTGGGTTTCCTTCGCAAATAGTGTGGTGTGATCATTCTGCAGTTTGTATTCTAACTTGCGGAGTCTGTAAGAATGAACTGAACAAGTCAAAGCCGCTATTGTAGTTTTCCTGAGAGACAATGCTTTCACTTTGTAGTTGGCAGACTTAATTTGCTCTCAAAACCCATTGTTGCGTGATAGTTCTCTCCCCTTATATACTCCACGTTAAAACATACTTTAAATATTGTATAGAAATTCTATGCACATGTTCACCTTGTACTAATTCACATACATATTACGCCAACTTGACCAAACACATTGTCGCTTTAAACTTGTATTATGTAGCTAAAACTAAAACACTATTCTGCTAAACTGTATACAACCGTGGCAATGCGAGTTCTAAGAGGATATTGAAACGGGAAATTTGTGGATTAGCTTAGACCGCAAATTTGTGGAATATTATAACCAATTTCATTCAGAAAGTATAAAGTAATCTAGTATTTATATGTGTCAGGAGAATGAACTTCCTGCAAAATCATAGTAATATCAGTATGCTTACGTAATAATTGGCAATGACATGTATTTATTTATTTGCATTATTTGTTCGATAACAGGAATTAACTACTTCATTGTTCATTCATGGCCAAATACAAAGTGGGTCTCTGGGTACTGACTTCAACGATCAAATAACTACGACAGTAGAAGTCTTAATGAAACGTATAGAGTTTACATTCCAACGTGAAGTTATGCGAAAGCTGTAATACATTTTTAAATAAAGATAGAAGTTTGTTTTATCTGTATAGTATTCATGTATATATAAAAATATAACAATTTTACACAGAACAGCGTTACTACTGCATTGTATTTCTATTTATATAACTGCAACTGTTCGTATAATTTCATTTCTTCATGTATTAGTGATACCTACAGTAGTTGTAGCCTTCACACTTGCTTCTTCAGGCATGAACATTTTTCTACGTATTCTATTCTGTACTGTACTATCTGTATACTGAATTAATTGGTTTAATATTTTTGCATCTTTTTGTACCTATGCAAAAATAAGAACAGTTCAACAATAAAAATTTTATCAAAAAATATCAATTAGGTCTCCCGGGCACATACGTGGTTTAAAAAAATATGGATGAGCAGTGGAGTTTCGTTTTAAACAAATTCTTCATGAAATACAACAATTTAGTATCAAACCAAAGATCAGTTCACAAATGCATAATATACTAAGTAAAAAGCGATTTTTATCGTTCATCAGTTCCCAATTTCGAATTACATTATTTGTTCCCACGAGAAACTTTTGTACACTCACTATTAATTCAATACGTCCTTATTTTCAAATTGGTTGTGTTCAGTTTAGAAGTATTCAGATGAAATGGTACATGGATTTAAAGAAGAAAGTATTTGAGAGAAACTGGAGCTGAGGACATGGAGCGAAGAAAGGAAGGAAATAGAGAGGAAGGCGAACGCATGAGCTTGCTTTTGCATCAACTTATTATAAATATTCAGACTGTTACCGTTACAGCCTCGTGTAAGTAAAAACATCCAGGGAAAGGAGTAAAAGTGGCTAAAGGGACTTTGGCAAAAGAGTTAAGAGTGGAGCAGAGTTTACCCCGGTGTGCTATATATGGAAAGCAAAAACACCCAGCACAATGTAGTCTCTGTCTCTTCTCTACTGCACCGATTCTCACAGTCAGTGCCTACCTAAGACCACTACTGTTGGGAGACACACACACAAAACGAGCATTAACAGCCATAGAAACTGAAACTGGGCTAAAGGCAAACACTCGCCCAGTCGTGACTCGTCAGCCAGAGAAACATCATCAGTCTACGGGAAAGACCGACGAGAAACAAAACACTCAACTCTCTCACCCACCACTTCTACCACCACTACATGTAATTGTATTTACTACAATACAAAACACTCACACACATAGCCACACACAGTCAACTTCATTACAAACAATTGTCACTTCATTTCCTCCCATTGTTGCTCTATACACTTTACATGAATATACACAAACCATATACCAAAACGCACTCAAGCTTCTATAAAAATTCACAATGTGCAAATCATCATTAAAACTGTCTCGAGTCTGTAGACACAAACTCGTCATTCCAGGAACAGTCATGATGTAGTCTACAGTTAAAACTCGTAGGTGTGTATTATTTCTCTCTCTCTCTCTAAATCTCTCTCTCTCTCTCTATTCATCTCTCTCTACTCTATCTACATCTATCTATCTACTCTAACTAAGTCTTCTCTTCTCTGTGTTTCTCTAACCCACTTTTAATTATAATAAAACTTTGCTGTATATAAAGGAGTGCAATCCATCTGTCATTTTCTGTTCCACTGTGTAAGCATTGTATGTGATCTCAAAGCTGTCTCACGTCTTTGTTGTCATTTTCGTCCTAGTCAATGTTGTTCGTCGCATGTATTCAGATGAAACTATTTATCCTCCATTTCAAACGGCTTCTGCAACTCTTTTCGAGTACTTCGTCTTTATGTCAGTCTATTGAGCAGACCTGCTATCTCAAACACTTACTACAATTGTCAATTAATCGAAAACCCTACATATAGTTACCGTATTATTTTCAACGTGTAAAAACTGTTTCAAGTTTGCCATAGAGGACTTTCCCATTAAAAAGTGACTGTTTGGGTCTATAAGTACATGCCTACAAAGCGATATTGCACTAGCAATACTACAGCAAAAAAGAAAATCTCGGGTGAATCTCGTGATTCGCTATAGTTTGTGTTGTTGTATAATTCTAAGAAGTAAAACATGGAGAAATTATTCGAAGAAACAAAAACTGACGAAGGGGATGAAGCGACAACTAGTCGCAGGAGCAATTGCAGAAGAAACCTCGCAATATTCCGAAATACCCGTAAAGTTTATCGAACCAAATGGAGAAACATTGTTGTGTTTGGCGTACTCCCGTTGATGTTGTTGTATTTGAGTGACGAAGGTCTTGTTAGTGGCGTAAAAAGCCCTGAACGCTTTTACTATGGACACAGGACTCATATTCATTTCTCTGGTGCGGCTCTGCCAGATACTCAAGACTCTATATATTATGCTCGACAGCAAAATGCTGGAGGAGGTTCTGATAGTTCGGAATCTTCTTCGACTGAATCACCAGAAAACAAATCCCTAGCCTCCAGTGGAAAAGAAGGACAACTTTTTCCACCGGATTTGTTTACTGTAGAAGAACGTCGCAAAGGAGCCGTTGTATTTTACATTATGGGCGTCATGTACATGTTCGTCGCCTTGGCCATTGTATGCGATGAGTTCTTTGTTCCTTCCTTAGACGTAATCATCGAAATTTTTGGAATTCAGGTATGAACGATGTTTAAAATACATTTCAGTTCTTTCCAACAAATTCTATACAGTATACCTAGCCATCTTCAATAAAAAATAACTGCGTAGAAAATTTATACAGTCATGATTTGCACATTTATGCAATGTAATGTATCTACCATTGGATTGCATTGGCAACGTGTAAACTCAAGGGGTTTCAAATAGCAGAGGCATTGTAAAAACAAGTAAATATCTAACGAGTCCCTAGACTGTAATCTTTCCTCCGTGAAAACAAACAAAAACTACAGAAATATTTTTGCACCACGCTCGTTATTGCCATTGCATTGTATATACATTCATTTTGCATGAAAATATTTAGACTAATCTGAGTATCGAATATTTTATCTAGATTCCCATTGTCAGTTATCGATTGACTTATCGTCGTATTGTATCTGTAAGTGTAGAGCCCATGCACTTGAACCACATATAGAATCACTCCTACTACTACTATTACTATAAGCGTGATAATAGTCACCGGACTTAATGGGAAATAGCATAGCACATAGTACAGAACATTGTTCATGATTCATGAATACAACACGACCGACAGTGTAGCAGACTACGTTTTTTTTTAATTTCTTATCCAGAACAGTCTAAGCACTCTTTCCAGCATATATAGTGATGATATTACTATATATGTTAGTACACAATATTTATTGTACTGTATCATTGTACGTGCCCGTGTGTGCTGTAACCGCAACCATGTTGTAGTATCACGTACTAAACAGCACAGCACAGCTACCTATTTATATTATACTTTATTACACTTACACAGCACTCTACTACTCTATGGCAATTTGCACAAAAATAAGAAGCGAATGCCTATAGTGAATATATGTATATAGGCATACATTTGACAGAATTAGCGTTCTACTTATATATAAGGCATGTTGTGCATGTTTCTTTTACACTTTACCACTATAAACATCAGCTTGATAATATGAAATCGACTAAAATGAAAACGGCTTTTCGTACCGGTGTGGTGGTTGAAACGAATGTGACATTGCACAGCATTGGGGGCCATGCCTAAGTCATGCAATCAGTAATTAAGCTATAATATAATGGCATAGACAAATGCCTATAGCGTTCGAATAGAAATGTTACATTTTAATGGTAGGCTCTAAACTGCAGTTTTACATTGCATAGCGACACTCCTAGGCCTAGGTCGTATTATTTGTGTATATTATGTTGTGTTGCAATGTGCTGCACATTCCCGTCAAGGGACAAAGACAATAATCCTTATTTCGTCTTAATTGAATTAAAATTGCTGTTGAAAACTGCACATTCAGAAGTATGTTTGTCAACACAGTACTATAATTAAATCAGTCAAGGTAATTCTTGAAGACATGTTTGTGAAAACAATTCCACTGTTTGTGTCGACTGTCCATTAGGTCGTTGTCGTTAGTAATGTTCTGTGCAGAGAAATGCACGTTAGGTAGAATAAAAGTTTATTTGCTACATTGCATTGTATACACAGTTACTAATTGGCAGGAATTATGAGTTTAGTTAAATAATAAATATATCATTCTAGTACTACATTGTTTTCAGAGCTTACGTATTTGGTAGGGAATGAATATGTTCACTGTTGGTGAAAGTTCAGAAGTGGAGATACTAGAGAAAAGCTTATTGTAGTGAAAAGTTGATGGGGCGACTAACAAGTCACTATTGCTATTTCTAGTAGTAAAAGGCACCTATAGAACTACATTTAATTTAGGTGTATGAGCATTTACGTTTTAAGCAGTCAAATAGTACTATGGTAGGTATGGGATAGGTATTTTCTATGTTGTGCCGACTGTCATATTGTACACAATTTAGAGTTATTGTGAACGTTAGGTCATCCATCAAAACATGGAGGCTCACATAAATCCGGGTTCGTCTGACAGTCGCTCTTTGCCAATAAATTGCTACAGTTTACGATAAAATGTCCATTGTGTTGAGCTAAAACGTATTTTGGGTAGGAAGGACTGAATTCATGTAGAACGAGTGGGTTCTTGTTAAACAAGGACTGATAATAAACAATGAAAACACTGTACCATATTACCCAACTAGGAATTCAGTAGGAGGAATTATACAAGAGACAGAGCCAACCGCTTACAGCTTTTGCTGCTGACAACGGAAACTCTTGACCGTTTGACTTATTAACATTATTATCATTATAGAATCGACTTTTACACTAAAGTAAAAGTGTAACGGAAGGGAAAATGTTTCAGAAACATAACAAAGTGTCCACCATACAGAGAGCAATCGGCAATCATGTTTCATACGTATTAGTGTATTACACTACATTAGCTTTTATGTTTTCTACCATTAGGGAGAAACTACCAGGCAGGGTAAATGGTTTTATAAGTATTTTACTCGCGATAATATTAATAGGTACGCAAATAACTTAGGTATACAATCATCAATGACCTACAATGTTGGTGGTTGGATACAATACATAGAAAGTTGGCTTAGATAAATTTTATGGCAAAATCAAGTACTACTACTACTACTACCACTCTGTAAGGGAAAGGGCAAACAAAGAAAGGAGACGTACCTTTTAACTCAATGTAATATTATAACTTTGTTCCAGATACCGAACAGATCAATTCTTTGTATTGTTCGTAGAGTATTTATGTATCCCTTGAACTAGTTGTATATATACTGAATAAGATATGAGAAACGTAACGTTAAGCGTAAGTGTACACTCAAACATGTCCTAGTAGAGTGTTCAACTTACGTACTTAGGTACCCGGTACTAAAAGGTAATTTCTAACGAGTTTTACCCTCCATTTAAACGGATTTCCAATGAAAGTCTAATGAAAGTTTTAGGTAAAACACTCTATCTCTATATATAAAACTTGATAGGTTTTTACAATGGCTCTACGTAAAAGTTCTTTTTTGCGGTCGTTGCTGTCGGTAGGTATCATCAAGCAATTATTTCGTACCTACACCTTTCAAGCTTAATCCCTGAGGTATATCCTATCCGGAGTGCGGAGCAATAACAGTTTACGTAGATACTATTACTTTCAATAGGGTACTTTTAGAGAAATGCGTGTAGTAAGTCAGAAGAGGAAGTATAAAGGGCCATTTTTGACTCATCATATTAATGTATTGTAGGTGCAGATGTGATCTGAATATTTAAGTAGAAAGCGTTTTATCTTCGTAGCTCCTATGTTGCTCCTATTAATGAACTGCAGAGAAGGAAACATCTGCCCATAGTAGAAATGGAGTGGAAGTACTAAATTCGTAATGTGTAGGATGAAGAAAAGTGATGGGGAAAGGTCAGAGTTCGCCAGTGCATCCTCCCATAGTTAAATATATGCATGGTAATACAAGGAGTACATGTAGTAACGGTATTATATAAATAACCTTTAAGCAAATTGAGTAGGCACTTGATAAGTACCACTTTGTTTCGTCTGTTGTGCCTGCATGTAATTTCACAATGTCTGTTCTGTAAGTGTAAGCTGCTTACAAAATATCATTCTTATAAATAGTTCTCTCCAAATTGAATTTTTTGATCATGCTATTACGCAGTCATCATTATGATGTGCAGATTCCCACCAAGAGAATGTTTGCTGTCTATTATTGGTGTAAACGCAATGATATGGTTCTAAGTGCAAAATTATTTCTTATAACGACATGAGAGGTGTAGCCTTATATGAATTCCGTAAGTCGTATATGAATCTACAGTTTACTATAGTAAGTTGCTATTAACTGTCTATAACATTAAGTTCACCTTTTAATTTCATTTTTAGGACGATGTAGCAGGTGCAACGTTTATGGCTGCCGGTGGAAGTGCGCCCGAATTGTTTACCAGTGTTATTGGCGTTTTCATATCTCACGACGATGTGGGCATAGGTAATAACAAACTTTTAATTATTCATTCCTTCATTTTTATCATAATATTCAATTTTAAGCTTTCTCTTTGTTCACAACTCTTATTTCCTGTTATATCAACTAACGTATTTCTTTTGACTTTTTCCAGGTACTATCGTGGGTAAGTATTTGGTCTTTCTCTCTTATCTAGTATACATTATTATGTGCTCCAACAACAGTACAGTTACGAATCATAATAGTATAGTGTAGTCTAATACTAATACTAGTGTATTTCTACGCTTTAGCTGTTAACCATATTACTCACTTAATAAATATTTCATAATGTTTTCGATATGAAGGCCCCTATCCAATATAGAGAGTTGCCTGGGCATGGGCGCCTGTGTGGGCGGAGGTAGATTATCCATGGGCATGGGCGGGTATGGGCACGAAAGTCATGGGCATGGGCGGTATGGCCACTAAAGCCAAGGAAAGAGGCGCCTAGGAGTGCCCATATCGTCTAGATAGTGTTGAAACTTTGGTATGTGATAGGATTTTTGAAATGAAACAAGCTTTTGTTAAAATTACCGTCTAGTGATAGTACAAGTAATTCATCTCCTTTCCTGCCAGCAGCATACTGTATGCTGATCTCTTTATTGATTGTATCTGATTTTGTAGGTTTTGTAATGTATTTCACCACGTGCAAGTAACATATCAATATCCATGAGCTGGCATATGAAAATCAAACGGGAGCATGGGTGAAGGTGGATTATTCATGGGTAAATCGTATGGGCATGGGCGGATATCATATTTACCGAGTGTACATCTAAATTAAGACGGACAGTTCTTAACATTTTTATTCATGCCATGTTTTAAGGAACTCTTATAAATTCCTTAAGGTCCTTAAAAATTATGTGTAATGAGTGAGAATTAATTTTTTTAAACTGTACGTCTTAATTTTTACATGTACTATGTACATTCTGTAAATAAGTGGGCTGGTATGGGCATCGAAAAGTGTACTCAGGTAATTCTCTAAGCCACTATCAGGTTCAGCCCATTCAATGTAATGAAAATTAAATTGCAATGGAAAATATTTGCTTCGCTGTCTGAATGCAAACTGGAAAAATGTGTTTACAACTAGTAATTTTGCTGCTTGTGATACATCACTATTTTGTAAAATAGAATTAAGGTTTAATGTACAATTGAATTGAAGAGTAAGTACATTACATAACAGTGTCATGCCTAAGGAAAAATTTGTGAATGAAAAATATAAAAGTAGAATAGTGGAATAGAGTAGGTTATCTGGTCTAACATTTTTATTTGTGGAAATGAAAATAAAAAAATTGACTGATAAACAAATCGTAAGTTACTTATGTTTATCGAGGTACATAATTCGAATTTTTATAGATTTTTACTGACACCTGACCATGAAAATATTTTAATCCAAAACTTTCACCCACGGGTGGGGTGAATAGAGCAACATTCACAAAAGCATTAAAATTGTAAAGCATATTTACTTTCTCTATTACCCCGTTACTCTATTCACCCTGTTACTCTATTTCCCCCACATTCCCCTAAATAATAATAGTTACTAAATTAAATTTGGGGAACTGGTTCAAAAAGAAAAATGCTACTACTATTCATTTTACAAATACTGTTAGATAGATAGGTATAATAATAGTAAGTACTTATATGCACTCTGTATTCAGTAGGTACTACATGATTACTCATACAATCGCCTGCAGAAATGTATTACTGCTGTATAGTTTTCCATCGAAGCGTGAAACTACCTTGTGTAAAAAATGTGTGTAGCATTGAGTACCTTTCCATTAAAAAGTTGCGGACATTTCACGATGTTCTTTATACGAACCAGGAAATCAAGCGAAGCAAGATTGAATAGGAGGAGCTGGTTACTTTAGCATCATGGATATCATGAAGGGTCATTGATCAATTTTGATTGATTTGTGGGTCAAGCAAGCCTTGGTTTGCTAGATGATATTATTCGTTGAATATACTATACTCCATACTCGCATTGCTGGAATGTCTTTCACTGTGAACTGAGAAGAAATTCCCAAACGGGAGAGCGACCTCCATCCAATCTTACACTACTCACTTTAGATGTTCGTTGTTTGTCAGAGTAGAGGAAGAAATGACCGAGGAAATGGGTTGGCAGTTCATTCCTTCTTCTAGGAACATACTACAGACTTATAGACAAATATTTTACAATAGCCAGCCACGTCATGGTAAAAAACGATAGGCGAAGAAGCGAAAGGTTTATAGCGTGGTCTCACTTACTTCATCGCCCACCAAATAACATTGTAATTGCAATGTCGTTTTTCTTACTCCTCGTGGTGACGTGACTACGTACGTCGGCAACATCCATTTAAATTGTGTGATATTTTGCAATTGTGTGTGGGGTTACGTTATATTTTATATGTCGGATGTATGTGTAAAAGTGTAAACTACTGTACTAAAAAGCAAAACCACATGCATATACACAACTTATGGGCCTACACATTTAGTAATTACATAATATATCATGTTTATATGCATATACCTAAACAGATTATCATTATAGCTCATGTATTGTTCAAAATATTATGCATAGACTTTTTCATTTAGAATGCTTATTTTATTGCAGTATTTGTATTGGTCTGCTGGAAATAGTAGATTGCGGGACACAAAACTTACGTAAGCCTTACGTACGTGTAGTTTATGGACACTTTACCCTTTTTCATACAATACAAGTTGTATTCTGTCCATTTTCGGGTCTTGGCTTTGTCATCGTGTTTTGTAATAACATTCTTTTGCAATATCTTCATGTCAGTTGTATAAATCGAGCTCACAGAATTTGCACATTCTATAATTCATCATTCGGATTGTCAGCCTTGTATGTGACTCGCTACTCGCTTTCTCTCGAAACATCTCCCATTCGGGTTGTTTCAGTTTCAAGTATATAGGTAATGCTTTCTTTCAAGTATGTACAGATATAAATGGTAATCGTATATATACAGTGTATCATTCAGAGAGATTTAAATTAGATGTCAAAGATATATCAGTCATGCAAGTGACTTGAGCTGGAATGATTTTTCCGTATTATTAATTGCGTCACGTTTCCACTGAGGTGCCTTTTGTTGACCCAACGAATTCTGCACACTACACAGAACTATATTTTATGACATTATGGGAAGAGCTGAATTTCCAGGGGTGTAATTATTGCTATCAACTAACTGTTCACGTTTCCATTTAAAATGTGTGAATGAGAACTACAAAGGTGTGTGCTGTTTGTTCATTTTAAATGTACGATTAACTGTAGTAGGCTTTTTCCCAGAGGATTCAGTATTATGGTGAGATAGTGTGATGGTTTAATAATTCGTCTGCTGAAAAACAGCTACGCATTTACTGCAAACATTTCAGTTGATTTTTAGGTTTATTATTCAGAGAACTAACGCAATCCACAAGGGAATTTATTCGGTACGGGAAGGTGGGCGTTTTGTTCACATCTATATAAGTTGTTACTCGACTACTCCACAAATGTTTTCTATACAGAACTTTTCATCTGTGTGTAGGTATCTCCTTATGATCTATTCCTGTTTCATTACAATCTACACAGTAAGCATGACGCAAACAAGTTAGACGTAAATAGACAGACAGACAATTTAATTACTTCACCGGTGGTGATTCCAAGTTACAGAGGCAAAAGGTTAGTTTTAATTATTTGTACAATGAGTTGCATTTTTCTCTTTGAACTACTATCTCGTAGAAAAACTAGATAAGCACACGTTTATATAATTGTAAGTAATATAGTATGTATAGTACCTATAAGTGTTCAAATCTCTTTGATGTGTAGCTCTGTCCAAGTTCTCTCGTAACTGTAACAGAAAAAGTTTCCCTGTTTAGACAAATTAACAATTCTCTGGAATATAATCATTACATAATTGCTTTGTGACTCAAACGGTCAGGAACTACAGTCACTATACCGCAAGATTATACTCAGGTACTTTTATATTGTTTTCATTCTGAGAAGGTACTGCATCCTTAAAAGAACTATTGAATACTTAGAAGCGAAAGTTCAACAGTTTGTCGAGATTGGAAAGAATGTAGCTTAATTTGAATTCTAATCATGAGTTCGTCAACAAAGTCATTTCCTGAGCACTTTAAGCTCTTTATTTCACCTCATGTTCGCTCTTTGATTTCAAAATTAATCTTCAGGCAAATTGTAGTACAGCCTAATTCCAAAAATAAAGTATACTTAAGGGATCTCGGACTTACCTATATTATTTACTACATTATGCAACTTTCTTTAAATATACGACAAAAAGTGTACACTTTAAGCTGAACGAACCTACTTAATAGTATTTGTAGAATCATACATGGTAATGACTGTAACTAAATATATATCGGAATTGTATTGCTGCTCGTAATAAATTGTGAAAATAAAATGCTAAATAAATTGTGTGTTTGAATGAAATTAGGCTCAGCTGTATTCAACATCCTCTTCGTAATCGGGATGTGTGCACTTTTTTCCAAGACGGTCCTGCACTTGACTTGGTGGCCACTGTTTCGAGACTGCACATTCTACTCCATCGGTCTTATTACACTCATCATCTTCTTCCGAGATAGCAAAATCTATTGGTATGAGGCTCTGACCCTCTTCAGCATTTACATTATGTACGTCACATTCATGAAGTTCAATCAAACCATTGAGAAACTAGTTAAACGGGTCGTCTATAAGAATCGGGTCACTCGCGTCTCTTCTACGGATCATCTCATGGTTTCCGTAAGTGCCATTGTACGTACGCCATTGTCAACCTCATGTTTCTATGTTTTCTTCTTTAACTTTCTCTTTCTCACTACACCGCACTACCACTAGCATAAACATCATTACCATATTTCTCAACAATTTCAGACTCACTCATAAATTATGCATACCGATACAAATACCCGTACCAGTCCTATTGGTGTATTACGTAACAGGTATAGTATATGTTCCAGTTTCTGTACATACAAAATTAGGTATCCATATAATTACACGCTTTTTTAATTGAAGTCATGTTGTTAATTCTTCTGCGCGGAAGTCATTGCATATTGGCATTTTTAGTACAAGCATCATCAAAATTATATTACCTCTTATTGCTTTTAACTACCACGTATATGTAAATTATAATAATTGTCATTCCTAGTTAAATCTTCCAGGTTAACGTTTTTTAACGATTAAAACGTAAAAAAGGAGTAATACAAACCGTTGTGTCATAAACTGTCGGTACAATAAAGAAAGACGATTGGTTAATTGCCAACTATTATCCCAAAACATAGGAAGAATTATGAGTTGTAGTTGTAACATGCAGTACTGTCTGTAATATACCAGGAAGCAATAACTGGAAATGGAGTTTTTTAGAGTTAACTATGAGAAACTTCAGGTTCTTGACTTGTCTCATGAATTCTTAATTCTGTCATATCCTTCTCTATGTAACATCAAGCGGCAAAATGTTGTACAAAATGAAACCCGTAGTCGGAGTTGGCCGGCATAAAGTAGCTCTCTTTTTACTACCATGTCGCAAATAGTAGACTTCTGTTTTGTGTCATTGTATAGAATTCACGTAAGTCCTTATCAATTACTTATTTAGAGGAACTCTTCCAAGTAATCATTTATAAACGGCTATGAGTATTATTAATTTATACGTACAAGTCTCTTTAATACATTTGCTTATATATGATATTTTTGTTCCGTATCACCATGCTACAGTCATTCTTTCAGTATCAGTGCTTCCTATATTTTTCATTTTCTTATATCTTTATAATATATTTAGATTACATTTATCTTACCTACGTAAATATTGCTATATAAAGCAATATTTATATTCAAGGTGATATTAATAGCATGGCCAGGCGTATGGAGGGAGGTCACTGTCATATACCACGATACAAGCGTACGATTTTCTTTTTCTATGTGTTCTGGTTTAAGTTTTAACATTTGCAGTGGTACATACATAGCTAATACTAAAAATGGCCAGAACGTGTATCATAAAAGCTCAATTTCATTTTCACTTGAAGCAAGACAAAGTTCACAGCTTAGCAATAAGTTTATATCTTTAGGATTGAAATTTAGCTGTGTAGGGTATATAGTTGTCTGCAAATAATGCCTACGTGGCTGGAATATTATTGCTGTAGAAGCAATAAAACTGTGTGTACTCAAAGTATTTGTAGAATTCTAAGGTAGAGAGAAGAGTGAATTTGATCGTCCTGTATGTATTGGATTAGCTAGCGTCTTTGACGGCAAAATGCGCACAATATGTAAGTACAAGGAATTTTCCTCGTCGTAGAACCAATATATTACCCGTGTACTTTAATCCGTGAATGAAAAGACTGAAACTCGTTTGCTGTGTCTATACGTACAGCTACTTACACTTTTACTATATTTCTTCTGAAGATTATTGACTTTTACTAAAAAGCCAAGGGAAATTCATCCGGGTAGCTTGACTCAACTATATATCCTCTGCATATTATGATTCATATTAGTTTTGAACCACTAGGAAAATTTTTACTACTGCCCAGTTTGTTCCGTGTTTTAAAACTAAAGTCATGGATAGCTTTTTCATACCTGGTCTTTTCTTTGGCCTCGGCGGTGTGAAACGATGATGGAACAGATATACGCCTTACATTTTTGCGGGAGTATATTAGATTTCCTATCATTTAGAATCTACTAGCTTATGAAGTAACGTAAGTATACGTTAGGTGACTAGAAATTCATAATATGTTGCAATTTACCCAGGGCTCAATGCACTTTTTGTGATTTACAGTATTGGGTTGAATGAATGAACGAAGCCACCGCCCAGTCTTTCATATTAATGAAACACATTCGTCTGTGTCTGTCCATGTCTATATTCAGGCTATTAGTATCGTAGTGCAAATACTTGAAATTCCACAATGGAATTACACGTTTGTAAGTGTACCAGGTTATTTTTTCTGTTGTGCCTACTTAATTGCTTGACGGGAAGAGCGATGCATTAAACGAAACTTACAAATAACAGAGTTTGGGAATTGGCCAGTTTCAGTCTACTGTTGGGTTTGGTTGGGGATAACACAATGCGGAAAAATGTCATTTTCTATGTACAACAAAAAGAGAGTGGATAGGTACCTGTGTAGGTATGTGCATTTAAATAAAGGAGTTGTGTTCAAAAACAAATTTGCATTTAGATTCAAGGAGGCAAAGCCGTTCCCTTACTTCCACTGCATTAAATTTTCAACACGGGCACTGCTAATACAAATTTTCCGAACTACAAAATTAAACTTACCAAAAAGACATTACGCTTATGGTAGAAGAATGTACGAATAAAGACTTTTGGGGGATATACCTATTAAATAAGTAAGTAATGTTGAAAAGAGTGGTTAAGGCTAAACCGTCTGTTCAGATTTGAAATACAGAGATAGGAAAGTTAATGTTTTTATTAACATATATATTACGATTGCTTAAATAAAAAGTGCTATGCAACGCATTGCATTCAATTCTAAGCACCAATTTTCTAATACTTTATTTCTTTCTTAGGTAGCTAATTTAAACTTCTATTCATTTTTGTATATACAACTTCTGCAATAAAAATGTCAACATACAAGTCCAGTAAACTAGTTTCAATGTTTCAACTGCAACTTCGGATCTGGCCTATAACATTTAGTGAATTTAAATCACAGTAGTACTACTAGCTACTGTGTGAAGTAATAATGCAATGAATGAGACAGTGCTAACTGTATCCTTTGTTGCAGTGTAGGCATCTTTATTGGAGTAGGTCGGAAGATCACAAATACTAACAACAAATATGAAAACACCCTTTTTAAAGATGTTGAAACACTGAATAAGTGTGTTTGCAAAGCTTATGTCGACCTCTATATAAATACAAGAACAATTGCGATTCGTTTCCCTTAAAACGTCCTTAACTTTTACATTCTTTTATTATGTGAGGACTGAGGACTCAGAGCTTATAAGTATTTATTGTTTTTTGTCGCGTCAATAAATCTAATTAACCTACTTATTCATATAGACAAATAATTTTCCTTGTGTAAATTTTATTTTGAATTGTATCGACATTCAACATTTCATACATATGCATTATGCATGCATCATCAAAGTGGAAAAGTTAACAAAAATTTTAATTAATCTACTCTGACGAATGGTCTATTTGGCATTTCTTACATTTTATATTATTCAAAATTATGCAATATCGACAAACATTTTTCACGTATTGTATTAATGTATATCGCACTCATTGCATTTAAAATTTTCGATTTTAATATTGCGACCCGGGCTGCTATGTTGACTGCACCAGCATATATACAGATAAATAATACCGAAATGTTCATACTATCAAGTTTAACGTTAAACTAAATAAGATAAAGATTTTCGGACAAGGAGATATAGTACATAGAATATATTTAGAAAGGTGAAGAAAAGCTTTATCACGTACACAATAAAGCAATCATTTAAGTTTTATTTAATGTCAGTGCATGTGGCATTTGTAAAGAAAACAATAATGTTTATTGCAATTGCAGGTTCGTACATGCTTACGTGTTTCTTTAAGAAGAGACATAAAAGATTAGAATTTTTGGTGTTTTGTTCTGTTGAGGATTTAACGGGAGACTGTGGGATGGGAGTATTTTGGTGAGATTTTTGCGATGCAAGTGTAATAAAGTCGTTGAAAAGAAATTCATAAGTTATACGGAGAAAGACTGAGATTAGAAATGAATAAAGCTTGGTGAAAGTCTGGGCAAAGGAAAGCTGAGGGAGGAAAGAAATAAATAAAAGCTCTAACAAAACCTTTGTGACACGACTATTACTAGCAACAAACACAGAATAGGACGAGAAGAGTTTCGCAACGGAGAATAGAAAGTACACTTAGTAGCAACTACTACTACTAGAAGGTTTGGAATTGATACTGCGGATATTTAGAATCTCACAGTAAAGGAGAGGAAAAGAGCTATCTGCACATAAGTTGACTATTATGTAGCATAACTATGTAGTTCTAATGGCACGATAGTAGTGGATAGAAAGTAAAAGACAAGCTGAAAAAAATTTACGAGCTCAAAGTGACATTTTATGCTCTCATAGAAGAAAACTTGCTAAAACTCATATATAGATGTTTGGGATGCGAATACATAAATTGTATGCACTTATCTACTGAAAGTGTCTCCCTTTTCCTACCATTTTCAATTCTTTCATATAGGATGTCAAAGAAAGTCGAGCCAAGTCATAGACTCTGAGACTGTACAACTTTCACATCAACGTAGTAGCAAGACTACTTCTAGGTATTTACTTTCACAGAAGAAGAGTCTGTCCAAAATTTCTAATTCGATCCAAGGAGCTTTTAGTATTACTCCCTTCAGTCCCTTCTCATTGAATTTCTTCAGTCCGCATACAGTCATATGTACTATAACTACTGTAATATTACTTTTACACTGTGCAGTTCTTTGTGCCTGAATTCACGTCAAAAGTAATAACTAAAGTGCTAGTATAATTTTCTGGATTGGATACTGCGAACGGGTACTACACAGTGCAGAGTTGTATATTACAATACATGCTTACATTAGAAGAAAGAGATGGAGAGAGTCAGCAGACTCCAAATTAAATTTAATTAGACAGATATTACACTTATTCATAGTGTAGTTGATATGAAAGTAAGATTCATAGATTAAGAAAACACCGAGTTGTCTGGAGCGAAACGTTTTTTCTTCTTTTGCAGTTTATTGATAGCTTTTGGCTTCTTGGCTAACATCCTAACGGATATAAACGAGTTGAAAACAAGTGCAAACACTGGAAAATTGCTTCTACAGTAATAATTAGGGCGTTTATGTACGGACAGCTTTTTTCTTTGGTTTTATATTATCTGGATTTACAGGCAGTAATGGCTGGAAATGCTGACTACTAATTCTCATTTTAGTATTTACAGTTACAGCAGTCATTCTCATCACTATCACAATGATTTACACAAAGTGAGTGGGGAAATTGCTGAAGATGCAAACGTGACGAGATGTTCGTAATAACTTAAACTTTTTTCAAAGTGGATCCTTATTCACAGTCAAAAGAAGGTCACAGAAATCAATCGCCAAGTTCAGTTCAACATTTGTATTCATCTCACACGATTATCCCCATCAAATCAAATCCACTGAAACGACCGCAATTTATTTCAGTGGAAAAAATGAAGGAGTGTTTCGCAAAGTAAGGACCATTCCTCTGGTGGCCCTGTAAACTGAAAGTTTAAAGACTCGTCGTTATTGTACAATGGAGATTGTTGGTTTAAAAATAAATGAAACCCAGGCTATATTACCCCACCCGGTTTTTGTTTTCGCTCTGACTTTTGTAAAATTGCAAACCTGACTCGTGAGCTGCCTGCAAAGTAGTAGACAGATGAGGGAAAAAGTTTCTCGCTGGGAAACATGAGAAAACTTTGTCTCGGAGAGAGGACAAGTGGTAAGTAAGTGAGTAGGATCCTTCCCCTGAATCCATTCAATATTACTCCTATAAATTCTCCTTTTAAAAACACACAAGTTTGAGTAGTTCAACAAATCCTTATTTTTAGTTTGGTGTGCTCTGCAAGGAACCTGTGTACATAATATTATCCCACACAGTCACACCACCACCAGGACCGTAATAATATACAGGGACAGAGCCTAGTTGTATAAATGAACCTTATTTCTCTGTTTATAACTTTCGTAAACTCAAACATTTTGTCGAGGCGCAAGAGGACAAGTGTTTAGCAGGTCTTCTTCATTCTTGTACTGGTGTTGGTAACTAAAAAGTTACCAAAGTACATAAGTAGGCGATAACTCTTTTAGGATAGGCACTCACACTGACAGGATAATCTTTTCAAAACTTGCCGTATAGAAATGCGCTTTGCTTTGTTTGTAATTGCAACCATATTTCCCCTTCTTCACCTTTCTTTTTTACAACGTAAAAGGGTTCAACAGTAAACTAACCGAGATCTATATCCTTCAGATTATAAAAGTGCATTTTGGACACTGTTTATGTGACACTGCTTCTCATATGAGTTACTTTCGCACACAGACAGAAATTCTAACAACGTTTTCAAATCTAAAACGCCCATGTTATTCTAACTGTTTATTTCCATTCACGATTCTAAGCAAGAAAAACATTGATTTTTTTCATTATTCAAGCCAAAAGGACGACAATGGAGATACAGTAACCACTACCGTTATGTATAGGTACTACATACCTAAATACCTCTGCTAGTGTTTTTGGTATGGCGAATGAATTTTAATGTTTTGTGTAAAAATGGACAGCAAGGGCGTTTTTCATTACAACGTACTAATAATAATCTTTGATAATAATGGAATAATGGCTATGTTGTTTCTACTAATCTTGTTTCTGCTCATTGTTAGAATGCGCCCGTAATAGTATTTGCTTTTGTAAGTGTTTTCGTGTCTACTTGAGTCGTTAAGTGGATCTCGGTGGAAAGACAAAGAAAGGAAAACCTGAATGGTTCATTAAGGAATTCACGTGGTGGTTGTTAAAGTAAAATGAGTGAGATTAGACTTAATTATAGTTGACATATTGGACTGAATGTAAATATAAGCATAAAACAACAAAATTAAAAGCACCGTGCTTCGTATAAATACCATTTGTGCAGCGTCTCACAAGAAGACTCGCTTTTCTTACAAAGGCATTCATTATAAATTATAATGTTAGACATCACTACGCTTCGGTGTGTCGGTGGGCGGTGTCCTACGCTTTATATCGCATCACTCCGTGAATTTTAGGTACATTATATCTTTAGTATCGGATTGTAGCTCATGGTTGTTTGTTGTAAGCTTTAGAATGGTTACACCGAGGAAAGGGAAACAGGATAGTGAAGGAAAATCCAATTTTAATATTAAATCTGGGACAATATTCCGGTTTGGTTCTTTCTCCTTTTTCGGCGAGCAGCTTTTCACTATTCTCCTCATAATGGCTATGTGGCAGCTGTAGTATTTATCGTCTACTGCTGTACCATCACTTTTAATAACAAATTATATTGGTAATCCTGTTCAGGTTCGCAAATTGGAAATTAACAGAGTAAGTGTGTTTGCATTCACTTTGGAATGTAATTGAAAGCGTCTGCTGCTAGTCTAGCTCCATGTGTGTTATAGATATAACATTTAGGCCCATGTAGGGAAAATACTACACACTCAACGCTTTTATTACCGCGTATACAAACAGTAACACTTTCACTAGGTACATATGGCACATAATACCTAAATAAGCAAATCATTTTATTTTGCAAAGGTTTTGTTGTACACTTGACATTACCTGCTAAATTGTGTGATGGGGTATTTTAATACTTCGTAAACACTTTATATTATGCTCAAAACTCAGTGCTGCTGCCAAATCTACACATTTAGGGAATGCAAACTGCGATGTATATTTGGACCAACTACACATAGACAATTTTTCTTTCATTTTTGTCTAGTGTACAGGATTTTGCTATCAGGAGATTTATAAATTGGGAACCTGTGCAGATTTGTGGAATATTAATGTCTTCGAGCTGAATTCCCTTGTTAAAATGCAGATAGCCTTTATAGCAGCATATTAGTTTCACTGACAAGAGCAATTGTAAGTTGTAGTGCAATTACTGTAAATCGTAAAAATAAATTGCGTAAGCGCGTCTGAGTTAAAGTACCGAAGTTCATAATTATTAGATAATTTGTCACAATGGTAATCATGTGGGCATTATCTATTCAAATCAAATCTTTTGCTGCTCTGCTGAAATTGAGAAAAACTCGATGAAAATGGAGACGTAAGCGAGTTTTGTGAATTATTTATCTCCGCCCAGCAGTGAGAACAAAAAAGTTGTCGAAATTATTTATTTGCAGTAACCACTACTGCTAAATCAAATCTTTACTCAGTTGTGCCGAATGAAGTTGTGTATTTTTCATAAATAATTCAAAACATTTCTTTACAGTTGCGACTTTACTTTGACTTCGTAAAGTTGATTCTGAATTTATTTACATTCTCTTTCCAAATCAAAGAGAATAAACGCGCTTATGAAAACAACTGTTGTATACTGGCCTACATACTATTTGTTTTGATTACTGCCATGTGTATTGTATAGTATTGTGTGTAGGTTCCCTCTTTTAAATAAATAGTTAGATGAGGAAGATACTTCCAGGATTATAATACTAGTTAGGGTATGCTCGGAGAAGAAGTAGCGGATAAACTACAAAATAATCATGTATTTTTAATGAAGCACAGTATTCCTGGGAAAGTTTTTTAATAATATTTGAAGAGAAAGTAAAGTAGCATTGAGAAAGTAAGTCGACAAGTTTCCTGCGGTGATTACAAGTACAACCTCCACAGGATCTTTGCTGGAAGCCCAGTCTCTCATATTACACACGTCTGTGTTGTATAATCAAACAAGGCAGTAAAAATCGGGAAAACGGTTTAGCAAAAAAACTTTTTATCCTATATGGAAAAACTTTACAACTTATTCTGCTATGTACAGATATATGCTTACTTATATTGCGTTTTTCTCAATGGGTTCACTTATGCGATAGTATTCGACTTCCATTCATTCTCGTTCTACACAAAGCTAATTGCAAGTAAAGCGCAGTTATTTCGCGAAATATAATTTTAGCTGCCAATATGTTTCTACCACACGTGGAATAAATCAATATCGCTTATTAACACTTATCCTCGCACAAGCATTGACTGGTTGTGTCTGTGTGGCTACTTTTATCGTTATTTCTTGCTGGGAGCAGCAGTGGTGGTGGTGGACACGGACAGACACATAACATGTATAGCCACTGCTATTGTTCTAACAGTTCCCCGTCAATTCAATCAAGTATTGATTGAATGCGAGTATTTCTAGATTGAACTCCAGACGAAACTGCTCTGCAATTACCAACTTGTATTCCCCATACAGAATTATTATTGGAGACATACTCCACTTATATAAGTATAACGCTGTAGTGTATCTGTAGAAGGTTTATAGGTCAATTTCCCACGTTGAGTTGTTGCCAGGTTAAGTTAGATCGTAACGAATATAAGGAAAACAAGAAAAGCGAAACCAATAATAATACTTGTACGTTTCTTGGAAGTCTATTAATAAAAATGACTTACAGTCCAATTCTTGATATTTGATGTCCATGATGACATGTGAGATAAGTAACCTTCCACAGATGTCTACCAGTCATAGTTTTGACTTTGTATCTTCCATACCATCAAATCACAGCCCATCAAATATCATATGTAATGTCAACAGCAGTGCATGCATGCTAGTTTTATTTTCACAGTACCTATATCGGTATAGGTATACCATATACTGTATATTCAAGGCGAGTATTGACAGTTAGAGACCTACATACTTGCTGCATTACAATATACCACCCTTTCCGATCAATAATTTCTCATGTGTACTCTCTAATATCAATACTAATGCAATATCTCCCACACAAAAAGGTAGTAAGGTTTAAATCAATTTGTATTTTATTAGGTAGTAGTTGGATAGCTACATAGTATGTTTACTTTTCATAGTGCACACGTAATATTTTATCATATTTTGAGGATAATAATGCTAGTGTGTTACTATATAATAACGTAGACACGTTCTTCACGAACAACAGTATATGGGAAAATATTAAAACATACACAATATAAAAAATTATCTCTATACTCTCTCAGCATGTAGTGTATCGCTGACGGAGGAAAGAATGGCTCACTTAAAATTTGTATACACGTAGCAGTGTGTGTATGCTACTTTTAGAATTTTGCTGCTTTGGTTAAAATCAGCCCGACCGCATCAATTCTAACTCAATATGAAGATTTCAATTCTGTGGTGCTTTCTACTAACTCAGGCTTATATAGTAGTGCATGATTTGGTGGGGATGATATTTCCGACAGTCAATCCAATTTAAACATGTCTTTCTTTCTCGGAGCAGAAGCTCTGGTACATAGATATGTGAGATTCATCAATAAGTCTCCGAATTGAATGTGTCCTACTCGAATCTTGGGAGTTGGGAGTGGGACAGTGATATGGCAAAAAGTGCAGATGAATTCAACACTCTCTCGATCCTTTGCATCAAATGCGCCGAGAAATAAAGTGAAAGCCTTTAGAATTGCATTCACCCCACAACTTTTCTCTTGTCAAGAACATAACAGTCAAAGAGTAGTTGTGTGTATGAGATTATATAGGCAGACGAGAACTATGAGCTCCACAACTAAAATTCTACATTGTATTCTATTTCTAGATTCGTAAGTATCGTATTCTCACTACAAGTGAAAATCAGGTAGTAGACATATATATCTATGACCATAGGGCTAGCTTACAAAGGATCTCATGTAAATGGGTTGTTCTTGTTGGGATGGAGGTTTTGGTGTTGGAATGAGATTAAGTGAGTACAGAGCTGATAGAAGAGTGGTTGTACCAGCGAGACTTTCATTTAGAAACTTGAATGAATTCATTCAGTTTGAATATGAATGCTGCCTTTCCTTCGCTCCTGCAGACGGGTCTACTCTGGAGAGAGAGAGAGAGCGAGTGGAAAAAGCATATTAATGTCTAGAGTAGCGTTATGTATACTCCATGTCTGCATTTTGTAGTTGTAGTGGTAGCTGGAAAGAGTGTGGAGAAAAGTGGATTGCTCTTTGCTACTTTATGTAGTCACTTTTATCTTTTACGACGGACAATTCCTGAACTGAGTCCAAGGGAATACTAAGAAAAGCTTTGGTATCTTCAACTGTAAGCAGGTTTTCCTATCTTGTTAGGCAAAAGTTGGGTTGGGTCTTTATGGAAACATGTGAAGAGACTACTGCGGTCATACTTGCTTTCAAGTAACTTCAATAAACAGCATCTTATACATTTTTAGGTCGTCTGCTGTATGCATGGAGATATATGGACCTACATTGCATACATAACCCATCTGTGTAGATCAGTGCTGGATCACACGTGGACTTTTCTGACAGCAATTTTTATTGATGAGGATATAAGTGGAGTGCATTTACATTAGTAAACATTACCCAGCGAAGCACCAGGCTACTTTCCCACACAGGCTGGTCCTTAACTGCATTTTTACTGTTTTCTCAATCATATAATTTACATTAATGCTGTTTTATTATATGCAGTGAAAAAGAAAGTAGGTACGAATAGAATACTAACAAGAATGGAAAATGTTTGTATTTATACATAAATCTTGTTTAGTATGTTAAGTAGCATTGAAAAACGATTCAACTTTGTAGCGTAGCGAATTGACTGTTATCGATTCCATTAGTAAACAACACACATAATGTTCCCACTTACTGAATTTTAAAAATGTATGAACACTTGAACACCAAGTTAGCATTCATCGCTTTATGCCTATCATTCCTTACTTTCTTCTTTCTCCACATGCCAGCAGTGCCCTTGTGTGCATATTTTTAGATTTACGATATTTACAAACGTGTTTCAACAAATACTTATTTCGATGGAAATATTATAATATAACATACCATATGTAGGTACTAGGTACAACTTACACGTTTGCGAAAAGTCCCGGAGAAGCTATATGGCAATAGTATTATAATGCGTCAATGAATATACATTTTCCTGAAACTTTTACCGAAGTTTATCGAATTCTTCAATAAAAATAAAAATATTTAATAGAAAAATTATTCCTAACGCAGCTCACATAGTAAATTGTAACGTAAGTGTTGTACCATTACAATACGTATAGAACTTAAAATTCTTAGCATCATCATCCGAACCACAACTTTAAAAGTTACTTTAAAAGGTCTAAGGTGAAGAAGCAGTTGACCGATTGACCCTACCTTCGAGCTTAGTCTCACATGGTCCTCAGAGTCCTCACTAGTATTTGTACCTTTGGTCAAAATATCTCAAAATGTTCATGAGTCATCGTGTGTTCGTGTGAAGGACGGACGAACAGTTTTAGCCTTTGCATAAAATAACTTCGTTACTTAGCAGGTATAACAAATCATGCGCGTGTTGAGAATTGAAGTTCTATCGCTTGTCTTGCTATCAGCTAGCTATTCACAAGCCCTACGCAATGCAAACCAATTTCGAAAATAAATGTTAGCTTTAGTATTTATTTTAAGTACCTACATTCGCATTCTTATAGTATATAAACAACTTTATGTAGTTACGATAATGATGTTTGTGTATATAAATATAATATGACTCACTGACTTAGTTTATTATTGTAAGAGATAAAAGCTTTCTACCTTGTAAATGTACAACTGGTTACATTGTCAAAGTATCTCATTCCAGCCGTCACTCAGCAAGGACCATGACGCATAATATATAAGGACATATAATATACCTTAAACTAACAATAACCTATGAATTGAAAATGAAATTATGGATACGTTACATAACATTATTGTTGAAGCAATTGTTGATATGTCTATATACTTATGAGTCTAATACTTATACTTATGTTTTGAGTGGGTATCATCTAATCATATAACTTACGTCAGCCGAGCTATTTTTGCTCATTCAAATTTCCTCTTCACAAATATAGTTTGATGAATATTTTATACAAAATTCCATCAGCTACATTGCCCCAACTTGATGTCTCTTCTTCAGTATATATACAGCGGTTTCCTATGCGGTTTACTTTTAGTATAGACAGCTTTTGTTCTTCCACGTACAACATACCATACCTAAGTACGTCGCGCATCTTAATCTGATGTAATAGAATAAAAGAGTCATTAAGCCGTTTTCCAACAGACTTCATTATTGACAGTCTTTCAATATAAGTATATACCAAAGTGAAAGGATTTTACAATACCTATAGGTATATAGTTACCTATTATATTTGTAATTTCACAACGTACATAGTTAAGTACTTATCTAAATCTGTGTTCGTAATATTCTGGACTACGCTCCTGTAATATTATGCATTGACAATTTATCATGCAGCCTGTCGTGAATGACGTATGAAGAAGCTAATAGTTTGTATAAAACTAGTTTAAGCTTTCCATGGGCAAACAGAGAATACTTATATGTGTATGAACGTGCTACATGGAAGTAGTATAGAGAAGGAAGTACTATTTGTGTACGCCCTTAATCCATAATTCATTGTTTCTGTATAGTGAGCGAGAAGTGTAGGTATTGTATGATGACAGTGTGCGGTAAAATGAGTACTTTGGGAATCCACTCAAAAGGAATTTTCTCTATTACTTTACTCACTCCACGTCAACATTCAAAATTTAGTTCAAGAGTGTGTGACATGAGAGCTAAAGAGGAAAGCCAAGTTGAGTGTACCTAGACTAAGAGCATAACGTGACTATAGCCACAAAACTAGCCACAAGATATATATTGGAAAAAACTAGAAAGCCTTACGTTCTCCAGCAGTATATGAAGTATTTGTTATAGTGCTTACTGTATTTGCAGGGGAATTATTAGTATTGGACTGGTATTACTACCTTTCACCTTCAACGTGCTCTTTAACTGGATATCTGTAACATGGAATTTACAAATGTGTAAGCACACAAAGGGAAATGCTATGTAAAATAAACGTAAGGTGTAACCATTAAGTTGTTATGAGAGTCTTATGTAAAGGATTTCATTGTAAATAGAGCATTTGGAGCTTTCCTTTGCTGACATGTATAGAATGGAGGCCTGGACGTGTATGGAGTATGTGTAACTAATCCATATTATACTACAATACCACGACAGCATAATAATGTGAGAGTACTACAAAGACTACAGACTGCAGCTGAAAAAGTTAAAGACTGTAAATTCTAAAGTGCGGCTAAAGTAATAAAGAAGACTTTGTAGGACATCCAGAGAGACTAAAGAAATGTACAGAGATAAAGAGCAGAAAGGATGAGCTAAGCTGAGCGGGTTGTATATTTTATAAGTGGGTGAGTGAGTGAGTGACGCAGGGACTAGTACAATTTACTTATAGAGTAGTAAATGTACCAAGGACATTTCCAAGATGAAATGTCACATCATTCGTCTGCTCATAGGCTTGTCTTGTCATTGCGAATGATACATGAATGAAATAAGCAAAATCGTTTTCATTTTAATAAATGTATGAATTCGCATAAACTAGAAAAATCTCCTCCAAAGTAAAGAGTGTCGGTAATGAAGTGTCTAAAAGGAATTGGAAAAGTTGAAAGGAATGAGACTGTTGGTGAAAGTCATTCTTGGCGGAAGTTAAAGCGTATATAAACCCTTTTAGCTTTTTGACGTAAGAATTTCATTATTGAAAACATTTCCAGTATGGTATATCGAAAAAGTTCTTCTGCGAAGGACAGACTAGAGAGGAAAGTAATCGGCTTTGATTTTTTTCTAGTCAAGCAAAGTAAGTGCTAAAACAATAGAAATTTTACAACTTGTAGTAAACTTGTCTGCGAAGCAATAAATACAGCTGTATGTATGCACATTAATGAATGTATATGTACATTGTACACTATGTACAGTATACTTTCCCCGTTATTCCATGGGCGTTTCTAATCCGTGGGTTGAAAATATACACCGTGCAAGCTGTACTTAACTGTACGCAGTAAGTAAATCGGATGCATGGGCGTTGCATCCGAAATCACCAAAGTGCCACTACTGTGATTCAAAGGGGGGCAAGGTGAATTTGATGGAAAATTTGGTCTTGACTTGCTTTGCTGTATACAAATGCTCAACGTATTCTCAAATAAAGAGTAGGCCAGTCATGTTGTGTTTGTCGATCAAACCGGAAACTGAATGAACGTGAATTCAGGAATGCAGGTACTACGAAACGAATGAAAATATGAAACCGCCTATGGCTCGTGCAGGCAACTGTGTATTTGCCAACCACCTTTCTGTCCAAAGTTTCAAGGAACAACGGGAAATCCATTATTTATATGCGAATACCTACTAAAAGGGTTAATTCCTCTTTCTCTCTCTCACAAATTTTGCACAATAATATTATAATGCACTCTAAACGAAAGTACTATATACATATGTAATTCCTGCACTACACAAACTCCTACACAAAACAGATGTATTTAGAAGCGTATTGATGTTGAAAGCTTTGAAGGGAAACAACAGTATACTTAGCATGAGACAGTAATAAATGACTCGTGTCACATACAAGGACAAGCTATTCAATGAATTACATACAAAACAAAACTCCAGTGCGTGCTATCTTTTATGTTGATCTTAATTGTGCATTCATTGATGTAGCCGTAGCTGGAAACCAACAAGAACACTTGTACTTCACTACATGAGGGAATACGACTACAAACACACATTTAGTATAACTGTGAGTCATGCACTATCTCACAATAATAAATTGGCAGAATGTTTAGGAAAGTAAGGTAGGTTGTGATTGTGATTGCGACGATTGCACCGAAAAAGAAGTAAGTGTATGTTTGCCGGTCTGCTGCTGCTGGTGCTTCCCAGTCCAATCGGAACCTCTCTCTATGTCTCGGTATGGTCAAGCCCCACGGTAGCAGATACATGCCATAAAGTTAACTAAGCTATTTTTACAGTTTTGCCCTTCCGATAAAATATTTCAGAAAAAGACGACCAATATTTCATTCCTTGGAGACGTGTAGTTTTCCATTTCCCTTTTTCTACTACTCACTTTGCCCGCAAAGGTTCACATAGCCTGTTTTTCTTTGTGTCTACTTCTACAAAGAAGAAGAGAAGGTCCTTGTTCCTTTCTCCAACACATTACATGACATACATGCACATTTGGCAATACTACGACGGCTGGAATCTCGATGTGCTATATACGATATTCGCTATATCATGACCAGTCAAAATAAGTTTGCCCATTTATATCTCCTCACCAAGGTCCTTCCACACAGCAGTTTCAGTGCTGGCAGTAGTACTCATACCTAGAAGAAAATAGTATTCCAGTCCAACTTCTTTTTCTAAACATTCAGCCTGGAAACGAAAGTCAAAATCGGAAAGCAGAAAATTGAATTCCTTCGTACACTTTCTCTTTTGAAAGCCAGTATTTTATTTATGTATTGTATATACACGTATGTACCTAAAGTAGTGCATTGAACGGGTAAGTAGCATCAAGTGTGGTACGTGTATCTGTTAACTTCTCCTGATATACTTATAGATTCAGTACAGTACCCAATGTTAGTACAATCGACGATACATTTTGATTTTCCTCTTGCTGTTGAGCGATTTGGCGTTTAGTATTAAGCATCTGCGTCGACTTGTCTTGCAGATGTTCTTTTTTCGTTCAATTTGAGCCGACTACACTCACAACAGATAGTCTGAAGCTTTCCTTGTGCAAGGTTAACCTTAACTTCCCATATCCCCACTGAATGCTACCGTATTCGCATACCTACGAGCTATACAGACACCCGGGTACATAATAATAACATTCGAGTGTTCTATCTATCCCCTAGACTCACTATACTATGTATATATTCATTACAATAGCAAATGCCACACGTCTATATACCATCTGTGTATTTTGATGTTCTGATGTCTGCTTTTGTAATGTAAGGCTGCTGTGTTGGTTGTGTATATGTTTATACATGCACGTAGTATTACGAGAATTGACATTGCATGAATAGACATTCATGTTCATGTAGTATTTGAGGGTATTGTGTTGTACTTGTACACACATATGCTGTTCGTTGCAAGAATTCTGTTGTAAACACCGTAGTAGTTCTATGTATACTAACTGTATATTATGTTTTCTATTTAAGTATTGATATAGGTAAACTGCTGGATATTGTATGTATGGATAGATATAGTTTAACAATACGTATTATGTAGTACTAGTATACGTGTAGAGGAGTATTGAACTAGTATGTACAATATGTACAAGGATTATCCACTTGATGTGAAATCAATCTTTACCTTTCTCTCTAAACGTCTCCATTGACATAAATTGGAGTCTCTAGGTTTTCGATTTCATGGGCAATCAGAGTGTTATACTTTTTTGCTTACTTGGAAGTTCGCTATTTATATTTGTGTCACAGGAGACATGAAGGAAGGGATCACACACATAGTAAAGTACAATGGTCCTTGGGTGAACGTATTAACACGCCATTGTAACTACTGGTGTGTTAATCACCACGACATGCTTAGCCTTTACATTCATTTCTTCCTGAGGATCATTTGATTGTGGAAAAGAAGATTTTTTCGTGTAGTAGTATATCTGTAATCTGTACAGAGGTGCTTTGTGGTCGGAAATGTCTGAGTGACTATCACCATCACGTTTTTACGACAAGGTTACGTTGAAATTGAAGATAAGTGATGCAGATGCTATCAAAAAGTGTAATCATATTATGAATGAGGCACAAAGTAGCAGAGATATGAGATAGTTTGTAGTGAAACTACTCCCACACTCGTCTAGTAAATTTTGTTAATCTCTTTGCGATTCTGGACTTTTGGTAGTGCACCTTGCAATTTAGTCCCAGTGGCACAGTTTTATGTTGTCTCTCACATATTATAGGATATGGTCAAAGTTATTAGAGCTTGTCCAAGTACTTCTATATTACTTGAGCGAGAAAGTCTGCGGAAAGTGGAGAGAGGTAGTGATAGTGTGGGGGCTGCCATGTTTTTCTACTTAGGCGGCTAGAAAGTAATGGCACACAAGTCAAATCAATCGCCTTTTGCTTCCTTTATGGGCCGTTTGAGGAGAAAACCAGGGAAAGGAGTCAGTTTCCGAGCTTTCAGCTTCTCTCTTGACAATTAATCTGAATTACCCACTTGGATCCGTTCGATTCCAATTTGGTGTCCTGTGAAACATTAGAATTACCAGGGATAGCATGTACTACTCACGATATACCGCTCCCGCAGTGCCATTGCTATAATGGATCAGACATGACTGTTATAATAAAGGGCTGAGTTATTTTAAGTGAATTGAGGAAAGCTACTATCACTACGTATAAGCTACTGACTATGCATAGCCTTGGGGCATTGGCAATTTTAGATATAATGTACCTTTACTTCAATGAGAGTAGTATGGATCTGTCCGTGTTAGTTGGTGAAAGTCGGCAAATGCATTATCTGTACTATAAACTGCGGTTTAAGTATAGTTCAATAGATGCTGTGATATAAGCATGAGCTTCCTATGGCATGTAGTGCTTCGGTTCTCTATAAAATTACTTGTACAATGTACGACTCGGTATAAAGTCAATAGGACTCTTAAGACGTAATTTAATGCAAAGGTACACAGACTTGGGAACTTATCCAGCGTATCTTAGTACTCCTGCACTGTATATTATGACTTTCTCAACAACATTTTTATGACAATCGCTACGAAATGTCAAACAGTCCGGAAATGGTTACGAAAATGTGGTTACACCACTCTGCTGCTCCTGCTACTCGATTTGGATCAACAATTCGTGAAGCGACCTTGATGCACGGAAGCTTAGCCTATAGGACTTATACTTATGTCATGTCCAACGACGAATTACCGGTGCCACCCAATTTCTGCAAATGATTTACTTTAACTTACCATTAGTAGGCAAACCTATAAAAGTCCTATAGGAGTTTGTACATTCCTATGTTGTAAAGGTACCTAGTGGTTTATACCTAAGATTTTTTACTGTGTTGTTGAGCTGTATTGGCATGGTATAGATAAATGACATAAATCTATTTAGTTTTATGACATGCTCAAATTTTTATATTAAGCAGACTTGCTGCCTCTGACATTTCTCCCATTTTCGGTAAATGTAATGCATTGTCTGGTTCACGTTGAGTTTCCTACAGATATACTAGGACCAGGCTTCAGGGAGTTTTCCTTTTAGAACTCCTACTAAATTTTGTCTTCAATATCTGTCTCTCTCTCTTTGCCTGCCGAAAACAAATGAATCCAGAATTCAATTTTAGTACTGTAACTAACATCTGCAATATTACTGCATGCAGACCAAGACCATTTTATACCAAAAGTAGGTAGGTATTACGACTGCTGTAGTGAGAGATGAAAGAGAAGGATGTATAAATACGCTGGAGCTTCAGAGTCTGAAGTTTTGATGCATGCTATGAATTTATTTTTATCTCGCAGCGCAGGTTAGTCTGAAATTTAAACTAAAATTGAATTATTAAATAAAATAAAACAGCACATCTGTTTGTTGATACAAGGAAAGTCGGGATGAAATCTAATTTATGTGAGGTATGCATTCAGTCTGCGTCTATTTGATCTGTAGAGGGAATAGGTGTCTAAAGAAGCATCTAATAAGAGACTGAGTGGAAGGGCTTCTAACTTCTATCCGCCCTGAGAATTCTGCAACGGTATTTTACCGTTTTTGTAACGAAAAGTTTAAGCTCATCTGAAGTTGAAGGTAGTATGAATAGGATTGTGATAGTATTAAACTCCCACATGCTCAAACTACTACTACTACTAGAACATGGTGTATTTTGCCTACGAATTTAGTCACTTAATTCTGTAAACAACAGAGCACGAGATAGGATTCGTTTCTGTCAATTTATATTATTTATACACGTACTACACGAGATGAACAGTTTACAACGCAGAAACATAAATGTGTTTAGTTACCAGAAGATTATGTTTATGCTGAATAAACAACTTTCGCCAGAGTAAAAATGGTGCACATCATAATGAAAGAATCTAGCTACAGGAAGCGCATTCAGTATCTTTCCATGGTAATGGACTAAAACCAGGCTAAAAAATAAACCGCCAAAAACCAACTTTTAGCGCGCTATTTGAATTAATTC